>CAKNWT010326090.1:0-13030 GCA_932066315.1 Andricus coriarius | reverse complement strand
ATATAACACACTTGTGCCAACGCCTTTTCCAATCCTCGCAGCCAAATCTGGTGAATATGGTGGCTGAGGCTTGATTGTGGTTTTGTGTTTGGCCAAAAAGTCACGCACAAGCTACGATGAGTGAGCAGGTGCATTGTCGTGATGCAAAAGCCATGAAATGTTTTTCCCAAATTCCGGAAAAAATTGCATGGCACGAGCCAACCGAGATGCCGACGACTTCAGCAACTTCTCCAATGGTGATTCGACGATTCCCCAACACCATATTCTTCACGTCTTCAACGCTTTCATCATTTATTGACGTGCTGTGGCGTCCAGAGCGAGATTCGTTATTGCGGTGTCTTCTCGGCCTTCTTGGAAGAGCTTGTACCAATTATGAACATTTTTTTTGCTCAAAGTAGACTCACCGTATGCCACTGTCAACATTTCAAGTGTTTTCGAGCGCTTAATTCTATTTTTTACACAAAATTTGCTACAAGTTCTCTGATCCAATTTTTTCGACAGCAGAAAATCGAAGATCACAACAAACACTTCTAACCTTTACGCCTCTCACAAACAAACTAGAAATGCTATACACTTGAAACTGTGCACATATTTTCATGACAAGTGTACCAATATAATATTTAAAAAAAATTTAAGATCGAATGTACGTAGCCTGCGAAATTTGAAGTCACCTTACTTTTTGAACACACCTCGTATACATAATAGGATCCCCTCTTCTACTAGTTTGATTCAATGAAACATTTCTCACTCATTTAAACTTCGTAAATTTACTTAAAAGAGCAGCAGATAACGTTGTTTAATCAGCGAAAATTATTTTTCATCCAATGCTCTCTTAATTTCAATCAGTTGAATTTCAGTGGGATTCAGTTAAGTTTTTCTGGGTATTTTAATCAGTTACTATTAATTGAAATTCCAGTCATCTTCTACTAGTTTCCAAGTAGAAACTTACTGAAGTTTAAGCCAGAAGTACTTACGCCACTGCTTTTCAGTGTAACTCCACTGATTTTAATTTAGAGAGTGACACATTTCTGATTCATTCACTTTAAATTAATTTCACTGAAAAAATAGTGAAAATTCATTAAAAAATTAGTAAATTTAACTCTTTAATCAGTAGAAACTCTTCAAAGTTTGAGTTAGTGACACATTTCTGACTTATTTATATTTAAGAGTTGTACAGACCGATCATTGAAAATATACTAAATGATCAATTAATGTCAGGTTATAATAGATAAATTTTTCTTTAATAAACTTTATAAATTTTATAAATTTTTCTCTTTACATAAAGAAAAAATACTTTTTTAACTACTTATTGATTGTTGTCAGCCTAGAAGATACATATATTCTACCTTCCTGTATTTACTGATGCATTTTGCATTCAGAGTCATGCATCAAAATTAGAACACTCCCATTATGCGTTATTGACATTTCTGACTGACTCACATTCCAATCGAAAATATTTCGTGATTAATCGCGTTACCGTTCCGTACATCGCTACCCGCGATATAGAATAATAAAAAAGGTGATACTGTCAAATTTTTATTTTGTCCAAAAGAACGCATTTATATTGTGATTGACAAATATTAGTACATTATGCAACAAGGGGGAAAAATATTATCGTAAGGGCAGTATAATCACCCAAGGGAAAAATATACTTTTGCCTGGTGTTGCATATAGTATTTTATTCCACTCTCGACTGAAAGTCCACTTTTTGGTCCTGAAAAGCGGGGTCGAAACAACTTCGCATTCTAAGGAGACTTTTTGAAAATTGAAATTTTTTTCGAAATTTTTAATATTTTGAAAATTTCGAAATTTTTGAAAATTTCGAATTTTCTGAAATTTTTGAACATTTTGAATTTTTTTAAATTTTTGAACATTTTGAATTTTTTTTAAATTTTTGAACATTTTGAATTTTTTTTTAATTTTGAAAATTTGTGGAAAAAAATTACTTTTGCCCCGCTAAATTTTACTTTCGCCCCGCTAAATTTTACTTTTGCCCCGCTAAATTTTACTTTTGCCCCGCTAATTTTACTTTTGCCCCGCTAATTTTACTTTTGCCCCGCAAAAATATTTGTCGGGAAAAATATGCTACTTTCGCCCCGCTTATCAGGGGCAAAAGGTGGGGTTTTCGGTCGGGTGTGGAATAAACTTGTTTTCATTGCAACTGCCCCTACTTCTTCTTTTCTTATTAATATTATTATTTCGAGAGTGAACGCGACACCCACCCGAGTTTCGCCGAGCTAAGCGCTGCTTAACTTCGGTGATCGATCGTGAAGCCACTCTTCCATGCATTCAAGCGAACTTTTAACCCTTAGACGGCCGGAAAGCCGATATAGCGGCTCTGGAGGAAAATCAGTATTTTTCTGTAAGAAACAAGACCCCGGGGGTTTTTGGGGTTGCTGATTTGAAAAATACACGGCACGGGGCCCCCAACCCCCCTACCCCCGCCCAAAATGTCCCAATTTTCCGGTACTCCCGAAACTCGGTAAAAACGTGACCCCGGGGTTTTTGGGGTCGCTGATCCCGAATCTGGGGTCAGATTTGAAATATTCACGTCAGGGGGCCCCCACCTCTTACCCTTAAATGCCCCAAATTTTCAATATTCCCGAAACCCGATGAAAACATGACCATAGGGGTTTTCGGGGTCGCTGATCACGAATCTGGGCCCAGATTTGGAAAATTCACTTCAGGGTTCCCCCAACCTCCTCCCCCGAATTCCCGAATTTTTCGATATTCCCGAAACTCGGTGAAAACATGACCACGGCGGTTTTTGGGGTCGCTGATCACCAATCGAGTTTCAGTTTTCTTTTTCAATTTTAGTTTCAGTTTTCATACATTTTTCTCAGAATTCTCTATTTTCAATCCTATAGCAGTAGAAAACGTTGTTTCACCTGTAAAATTTCATTTTGGGCATTACCTAGTTGTCATTCTCAGTGTCTAAATTTATTGATTGTTGATATTAAAACTTTCTTAGGCAAATTAAATATACGTGGAATTATAAAAACTTGTGGATTCTAAATACTTTATTTTCAAACCGCACATTGCAAAATTATAATTTATTTTAATTTCGTAATTTTTGTCTGATGATGAACCTTAACCTTAACCTTAACCTTAACCTTAACCGTAACCAACCCTTTAATGTACCTGCTGGGAAGATTCAGTTTGTGGTATGGATGGTCATCGATTTATTTTTTAGGACTACACTACTGCTGAGAATGACAACTAGGTAAAGCCTTATAATAAAATTTTACAAGATAATTTAATTTGGTAAACTATGTCGCTTATTACTGAATAATTACATCCTTCAGACGTTTTTTCCATTACTTTTCCTTTGAGACATTTTAGAATTTTTTAAAGAATTTTACGATCCACTTGTAATTTTTCATAAAAAAACGTAGGATCCTCTAGTTTGAAAAAAATGGTAATCAACTACGTATTCGTCAGGACCACTACTCAATAAGTCTGAGGGGGCGATTTAAAAAATATATAATTTGTAGACAAAAATTTAATATTACTCTTCTGGAATGAAATTGTGCTAAGAGTGCAAATTATTCGTCACTTATCGTGAAAAAAGTTATTTAAACAAATATTAACTTATTTAAATGATTGTAGAAGAATCTGAATGACGTAAGCAGTCATTATTCTTATGAGCTATTCATTCACGATTTAAAAATTCATATATTTTTGAATTTGTAGAGTAGAGTGGAGGAAGAAAGAAATGTTCTTGAAAGTGCATTATTTTCATGTTTTCAATCTATGAAAAATTTCAAAAACTTTGAAAGTGATCTTTTATTATAAAAAAACATCACACGAAATATAAAAAATAAGTTTAATCCTCACCATTATTTCTCTTGGTAAGGCGAGAAAAAACCAAAATGGGCTTTATTCAATTGTCATAATCATTTCTCAACAACCACTGAAACTTTAGCAACGTTTTTTTGGCAAAATAAAATTTGTTTCTTTACATATTTCTAACACTTATTGATAGGCCAAAACATGAAGTACTTGAAATTGCAAAAAAATTATTTTCGACAAAAGTGAGCTTTACCTAGTAGTTATTGTTCTCGCAGCGCGTCAATTATGCTCCTTAAACTTATCAAATTTTAAACTTTTCCAAAGAAATGACGTAAGCCACAAATTTAAAAAATGCTAGGTTCCGAATATCTTATCCTCAAATCACTAATTGCAAAATTAATTTCACCATTTTTCTCAGCTTACTGACAAAAGTACTCTACTAAAAGTTTGCCTACTTTGAAACTCGGACACTCATTTGTTCTCAATATATTATAACGTATCTCATCGATTTGCCGAAAAATTTAGTTTGACAAAGTCATGAGTATTTGAATTTTAAAAATTGAAAACGCGGATTATCAACAATTGATCGAAGTTTTTCTTAACGGTGTGATATTTTTCAATCTGATACTGGTGTTTATATATTTCTTTCTAATTCTGATAGAATTTCTCGTCCTCTTTCAAAATCCGTTAGAAAATTTAAAAACAGTTCAAAAGTGACAAAATTGCGGCGATTTTTTGAAAATGTTCAAAGTCAATTTACTGAAAAAACACTATTTTTTCTCTTGATTTCTTACTTCATTTTTCTTATGTAAATAATATATCCCATGATAGTCAACCCTGTGGATTTTCCTTGTAGAGAAGAGAGAATTTGTATTTGTTTGAAAAACAAAAATTCATATTTCTTGACAAAACGACACAAAATATGAAACAAATCAAAAGAACAAAATTGTTTCTTTAAAAAAGTTCTAGAAAAGTATCTCTTGACACTTTTTTCTATCTCGCGTTATTTTCGAGATTTTTTCGAAAATATGAACATTTCCTTGAACATTTATTTTATTCCAAACAATACAATTTTATGTTGTTATAAAAAACCAAAAAGGACCTAATTTAACAGTTTTAATAACGTTTTGGTGGAAAAATAATGAAGTAAGTTAGACAAACTTGAGAATATCGATTATTTCATGAATGTCCACTTCAAAGCAAAAGTTGTTAACACGGTTAAATTATGTTCTTCTTTGTTTTATATAACAGCATAAAATTGTATTATTAAAAAAATTAATAATAAATTATTTTCGTAAAAATCTCGAAAATAGCGCGATATAGAAAATAATGTCAAGAGACATTCTTCTAGAATTTTTTTAAAGGGATAATTTTATTCCTCTGATTGGGAAAAACGTGAATTTTCGTTTTTTAGACAAAAAAATTTTGTTTTCTCTCCAAGGCGCGGGCACAGGACAGAAAACCATAAAATATGCTCTTTACATCAGGACGAACCTAGTCAAAAAGCATGAGATAAAAACGGTGCAATTTTGAATAAATTATATTTGAATTTTCAGAAAAACCGTCAACGAATTTCAAAAGAGGGCGATACATTCTAAAAGAATAAAACAGAAAAAGATAATTAACTACATTATATTAAAAAATATCACACTTTTAACAAAAATTTGCCTCAATTGAGAGACCGAATTCCATAACCGCCTATAATTTCTTCCCGCTGAACGGCTTTGGCCCCTTTTCTGTTTTAATAATAATCGCGACACTCCGTTTTTTAAAACACAAAATTTTGTTGTTTTTTTTTAGTTCAACTTGCCGTAATTCAGCGATTTGTTGGAATTTTTAAATGAAATTTACAGAAAATATTCCTTATGATATTCTACGAGTAGCGGAATAAATAAAATATGGATATTTTTGTTTAAAACAAAAGTTATAAGACATTGCATATTTCATGCATTCATATCAATTAGTGCATATATCTCAAATCATTAGTCAAGCGAATTTTGAGCAGCAAAAAACTTCCAGCGGGAAAGTTGTTCAGAAAGGTATACAAATGTTTTCCGCGGTAATAATTATTCAAACTAAATCATCATAAAGTAATTAAGAATTTTTTATTTCGACCGAGAGATCTGTTTCCAATCCAATCGCTGGACATCTCAATTTTCAACGGATTTTGATGTCTTTTTTTAATAACTACAAGGCTTCCAAGTATAAAGAACAACTGCTAATAAATGATTCCAGCTAAAGCAACATTTTTTGTTCAATAAAAAACAATTTTTTTACATTTATATTTTCAAGAGTGCTACTGATTTAAAGATTTTCACATTCAATCAAAAAGGTCAAAACTCCGCATAATAGATACACAGAAATAATGTACGAAGTGTTGGAGCAGGAAAAAAAATTGTTTATGATTTTATAAAAAAAATTAATGAACAAGTGTCATCTTTCATTATTTGTAATCATTAGTTGTTGAAATTAATTTTTTTTTAATAAACCTAATGTTTTTGCAAAATAAACTAAAAATATCTTTTCAATGTCTCCTGGCTGTCATATTTAGTGATTTCAATTAGCTTTTTATTTATTAAAACAATTCTTATAAAAAATTCCCATGTTTACTATTCTTCCATGAATAGGCTCAATAGTTATTACGGAATCGACTACAAATGTCTTACCATTGACTTATTGATGTAATATTTTGCGCAGTAACAGTGACTATTAATTATTGAAACAATTTTTATGAAAGAATGCGACCGAAATAAAATTTTCTTAACTTCTCAAATATGATGTTTCCAGCGAGAAAAATGTATAAGCTGTTATAGAATCTGGCCCTCAATTATTGAATGATTTGAAATAAAATACATATATTTCAGTCAAATAACAGCAATTTTTTGTTAAAAACTTTCCGATGGAATTACTATTGAAGCTTAGAAACCCTTGAGAGAATTAAAGTAGAGCCACTCTCGTTATTAACAAATAATTGAAAATTACAAATATTTTGTCACACATTCACGTGGCTTGTTTATTTCGAGTAAGAGAAAACGTAAATTTGTGTACAAAATGATGTTTAGAGGATAAAGTTAGCTTTTAAATATTTAAATGGAATTTTAAACAATCAGCAGCTGAAAAATGAATAAAACTTTCATCACTCATGAGCTAAACATTATTTTTCATATTTTTCTATAATTTCTGTCATTATTTAGCGATATTATTAAATAGCGTTTATTTATGTTCTTAATCCGAAAAAAAATTTTTCTTGGAGAAGGAATATCCCGTAGCAGATTCACCAAATGAGAACTCACTAAAAGTGTAACTTTAAAAAATATTACATTGGGTCCGCGATTTACCGGGAGTTTCGGGGGTACCCTCAATGGCCTTCACGATGAATCGGAGTTCTCCGAACCTTTCTTCTTCTCGTTCTTGCTTGTGGCTTCTTATAGTGCTAAACCGTAAACTGCGCAACTCCGCTGAAGTTGAAAGCGCCTCAAACTCGACTCCTTGGACCATTTCATCAGGTATATTAGGTTCCGGTAAAGCGCGGTCCCACTGTATTGTGTAAACCAAAAAAATCCATCTACCCCTCACCCTGATAATTTTAAATGTTCAATACCAAAAAAAAAAAACTTTTCATACTGAGCAGACCTTTCACTTTATAGATCTATAAAAAGAAAGTAGATATATTTTTTTTTATAACAATGAAAATTCATTACACACCTCGCGCACTCAACGTAAGCGCACCCTTCCGTAACAAATTCATATTTCATAAACTATTGATCTTGGAAGCTTTGATAAGCGCTAAATTAAAAGCTTATTTCATCCTCTAGAAGCTAGGTCTGTTTGGAGAGTATCCGACCTTGTCCTCTAACTTTGTACCTATTTGTGCTATTGTCAAAAACATGTATTTAAGATTTAGGGGGACCTCTGTGAGGCCTCCTACAAAGTGACATAGACCTGCGAATTTATACTCGGCTAGTGTACGTAGTTGCGTAAAAGTCTAACCACGTACGCGTCGAATTTCAGAACGACGGTACGCACCAAACGAAGAGTGTGCATTAAATGTTGCCAAAAACTTGGCGATTCATGATCGGAAACCTTCGTTATGATTTGGAAAGTGTTTGGTGAGGAGGCTGTGAGTGATACTAAAATGAAAAAGTGGCTTAGGCGATTTAAAAGTGATCCTACTTCAGCGGAGAATGACCCTCACTCTGGCAGGCTCGGAACGGCCAAAACACCATAAATATGGAACGAGTGCGAGTGTTAATTAATGGACATCGTCGTTTAACAGTGAGGGAGATAGAGGAAGATTTTGGTATTCCAAAAACTATTGTTTCGGAAATTTCGAGCCAAGATTCGTTGATGAGCCGCGTGGCTGCTGAATTCTTTTTATGGTTGCTGACAATAGACTAGAAGAATTATCAAGTGGAAGTCGGAGCAACATCAATGCAATGCTCACTGTTTTCTTCAACCAGGAAGGTGTCGTGCACCATGAATACACATTCAAAGGTCAGACGGCAAACAAGGAGTATTACCAAGAAGTTCAGAAGCGATTACGTGACGCAGTCAAAAAGAAACGGCCTGATTTGTGGAAAAATGGCGACTGGGTCCTCCATCACGACAATGCTCCATTCATCGCAACTAATTCAGCAATTTCTGGTGAAACATGGCCTTACACAACTTCGGCAGCCATCGTACAGTCCTGACCTGGCTCACTGTGATTTCTGGCTGTTTGCCAAATTGAATTGTCCTCTACGAGTAAAAGGAAAACGATTTCAAGACATAGAAGAAATAAAACAGATTGCAACTAAGCAGTTGTTGGCTATTCCGGATGGTGACTTTAAGGAGTGCTTCCGTAAGTAAAAGAAGGTTATGGCTTCGAAAGGGGAGTACTTTGAAGGGGATGTCTCGCATATTTACACTCTCTTTTACTCGAAACGAACAATCTACGCCAACGCTTAAGAAAATATTTGCAATTTTCAGTTATCTGTTAATAACAAGAGTGTATCTATATTAATTTGTTCGAGGGTTTTTTGAACTTTAACAGTAGGGCTATCTGAACGTTTAAAGAAAAATAGTTGCTGTTATACTCGAGTTCTAGCTCAAATGTTATTTTGACTGGATTTATAGGTCATTCTAAAAAAGTGTCTTGACGTCGACATGTTTTTCAGATCCTGCAAAAGAAGGTCATTGACTGGCTGCTTGAAGTCTGGAGTAGGTGTAGATTGGATAAGAGTCGTAAAATAGAGAGATCTGCGAATAGAAGAATGAATTCGTCTGATTGAGGCAGAACGAAAGGCGGCAAGTGCAATTTGAGAAACGAATTGCCACCAGGGCTGCCAATAAAGCCGAAAGCACTCTTTCAAAAAACGACTATTGTGAATAAGAGCCCCTCTCACTGCAAAAGCACAAGCAGCCACTCGATCTTTTCCAGTTGAAACAAATAATAATAGAGCGCGAATTTATTCCCTGAAGAACCCAACATTTGAACGAATAAAGATAAATAATCTTCTCGAAAATCGTATATCCATAATGAAACCATTTTCAAGCGAATGACTATCCAACTTAACAGAATTAAGTTTATAATACAATAATGTCTTTGAATGCGATAATGCAGTGTTGAAATAAAAGTTGATCGGAATTTTTGACTCATAAAAATCTTCAAACATTAATTATACATGTAATGTCAATTGGATTGAAAGAGCACAGATTGTAGTCGAATATAGTAATTTTATTTTTACAATTTAATCGCATTTGGAAATAATCAAGTGGCACAAATGTGGCGATTCACATTTGGAGTCATCCACAAATTACGTAAAATGGTTTAAGATAGGGGAAGGGTTGGGGAGGTAAAATCGTACTGTTTTTTAATGGAAGGGATTGGAAAATCTCACGTAAGAAACATTTTTATTACAAAAATAAAAAAATTGAAAGATATTATAGATTAAATTTTTAATAATGCTAAAATACTGAACGATTGAGTTATTTCTTATAAAAAAGTTCAAAACTTCTGATTTGATCTATTCCTAATTATTTAAACATATAGTCATATGTGTTGAATAGTTTTAAATGGTGTTCAGTGTAAAAAATATTTGCAAGAACTTTCAACCAATAATATTAATGTTCTACCATAAAATACGAATTTTCAACAAAATAGTTGAATTTTTAACAAAATAGATTAATTTTCAACCAAAAAAAATCAACTTTCAACTACAATTATGTATCTTCAACCAAAAAAATAAATTTAAAGAAATGAATTTGTGAACAAAAAATTGGATGAATAAATGGCTGTGACTAGTTGTCCCGAAAAACAGGGGGAGTTGAAAAAGGGGATGGATTAGTCGTCCGGAAAATTCATGACGACTAGCCAAGCTTATCAAAAATATTGGATTAGTCATCCCGAATTTCGGGACGACGACGCTGAGACACTTCGTAAATAAATTTTAAGACTGATTTTCAATCAAATACATACACTTACATCCAAATAGTTAAGTTTTCAACTAAAAAAGATCAATATTCAAATACGAATGGAATAATTAAATTGTTAGTAAAAACAATAAATTTCATCAAAAGAAAAAAGGAATTTTCAACAAATTAGTTTAATTTTAACCAAAGAAATTAATTTTTCAACTAAAATGATCAATCTTCAACCAAAAAATAACTTTTTAACAATGTAGTTGAACTTTCAGTCATCTATTTGAATATTCAACCAAAAAAGATGAATTCACAACCATAAATGTAATAATTGTTAGTTTCATCAAAAAAGATGTTAATTTTGAATCAAAACAGCTGAATTCAACGTAGAACATTTTTTAAATTGATCAGTTGAATTATCATTCAAAACAGATAAATTTTCAACCAAACAGTTGCACATTTAAACAATAAGATTATATTTCTACCAAAAGAGATGAACTTTGAAACCAAAAAACGAATTAAAAACACAGTGTGAATTTTGAACCAAGAAAGTTTTCTTAGTCAAAAAAGAAAAAGCATTTTATCTAAAGTGTGGAATTTTGAAGCTACAAAGAGGAATTTTTAACCCAAAAATATGAATTTCCAAAAAAAAAATTCATTTTAAACCATATAGTTGTAATTTAATCCCAAAATAGTGGAATTTTTAATATGAAAAGGCGTTCCAGTGGGTACGAAATTTAATCTCCAAACGGCACACTAGTGCAAATTCGCACCAGCGAAAATTTCAAAGCGCTGATATTCTTTAATGCCGTCTAAAATGTAGGGGCCTTTTGTAATTCCTTCCTGGCTTCTAAAAACTTCTAAAAAAAAAAGGTCATCGAAGTAGGAGCCGATGCAGAAGTGTGTGTATGTCGCAGTGATTTTGATTTGCCGGCTAGACTAGTTACATTTGTGCGGGCCCTGGGGCCATGACCCCGTAGTGAATTCGACCCTGACTATGTCCACACCCCCACAAATACACCACGCGTAAGCAGATATTTATTCGCCTGCAAGCAGCAGATTAGGTCACTGCAAAAGTTTTAAGTAGTGCGAATTCGCACTAGTGTGCCGTTAGAAGGTGCCAAGTTATGTTTTATGAAAAATTGTAAAACTCTGTTCATCTGTCTGAAAAAAAAGTTCTTTCATTAGAAGGTAAGTCAATTTCTCCATAAATATGCCTATAAATAACAAGAAATATCATAAACAATAATAAATAACATTTCATGTGTCAGTAAAAATATTGCATGAAAAGCACAAATTTTACAATTACTGACTATTGTTAGACTCTAAATGGATATGATAATATTTTTTCAACAACCTTTTTTTTTTTTAATTATAAGAATGGCGGAGGAACGAAGTCGTTGCAATTCGCGAAGTTCTAGGACTATTCTACATGCATTAGCAGAGGAGTCTGAAGACGATGTACGACGATCACAGAGCTTCTGTCTGCGTTGCATGCAATGGTTTTAATGATTAATGTTCAAAGATGTTTGTCATAAGACTAATAGTTTCATAATAAAATAATGTTCATTTTTTCCAAAACATAAGTAATAAAACTTTGTTCTTTTCTCTAATTATTCTATGTACTTTTACTCTTTCCTAACGCACCCTCACATCGCATATACCAATTGCCCATTTGGATAGCTTCACCAAGTCATTATAAAATGAACATGTTCAAAATTTTACATGAATAAGACTATTTTTATATTACATAATATGCTCGTATAATACAAAACCCAGTGGGCACAAAACCATGAACATCCCAAGAACGTCCTTGGGACGCTCTTAGGATATTCAATGTCAGTCTAAACAACGTACCAAAGACCTCTAATATCCTAAAGATGTCCTAAAGACATAGGACGTTCTCGGGACATCTTTTGTGCTGACATTAGACGTCTTAAGAGCATTATCATATTTTTTTCATGAAAGAACATCTATTCAAATAAAGAACCGCGTTAGTTTTATTTCAATACCTTTGATTTTGAAAAAATTATGATTTTTGTTTGAAAATATCCATTTTTCAAGAACACTTTTTTTTAATAACAATTTTTTTTATAAATGAATTTAATTTTTACTACATTTAAGCTACCCCAACAGATTGGGTGAGAAATTTTGCCCCAAAATCATATATTTATACGAATATATTGAACATTATTTTCATTTTAAAATCTTCAGATGAAATCATAAAATCTTAATTAGCACTAGTGTGCCGTTTGCGTATGCTGGATTGAAGTGTGTCGTTTGAGAGTTAAAAACGTAATTGGAACGTCCTAAAAACGTTTCTTGAACGTATAAGTCAAAAGACGTTAATTGAACGTTCCAAAAACTTTCCTAAGTCAGACCAAATAATGTCCTGAAAACGTTTCATATTCCGAATACATCCTTAAAACGTCTCTGGAACATTGTATGTTTAAGGAACGTTATTTGGACTGACCTCAGACGTTTTTGAGCCGTTCTAATGATGTTCTTTAACTAGGGTTACCAGAAGTCCGCTTTTCAGCGGACATGTCCGTTTTTTCTGTCCCGTGTCCGCTTGTCCGCTTTTGATGTGAAATGTCCGCTTTTTTCTCGATCAGACCGGTGAACTATAAGGTTATACATATTTTCAGTATGTATTTAGCTTGATTAATCTGGTTTTTTGGAAAAATTTACAGTTTTATCAGCTGACAATATGAACACAAATTTCGGCGGAGTGAATCGGAAGGGGGACAACAATATTTTTTAATTTTACCCTACTAAAAAGGAAGTCAGGAATCGTCAGAAAAAAAGTCAGGACTTCTGACCATTTCTGACCAGTTTT
>CAKNWT010326087.1:0-10858 GCA_932066315.1 Andricus coriarius | reverse complement strand
ATAAAGGTCCTGGAAGAACCGCCATCGATTAAAGCCTCGATAGGGTGACCCAAAATATGAAGGTTAACAAACATCAGGGGTTCAGGTCCGCTCAAAGGTGTAGGGGCATAATAAATTTCCGACATTTGAAAAATTGGAATAGGAGAGGGGTCAACTATATTGGGATGTGAAGTGGATACTTCTAAGGGAAGAAACTTATTATTTGAAAGGGGTTGAGAGTCTAAGGAACTACTAATATCTCTGGGTTTAAAAGACATAGAAAGTTTGGAAAATTCGAGGTTAATTATCTCAGCAGTAGCTCCAGCGATTCCCCCCTCAACCTGAACAGCTTCAGAAAGAACTACACAAGCAACTTTATTACTTTTTAGGGGCTCTTCAGGAAAGTGAGGAATCGCTGCAGCCCCGCTTAATGATTCCTTTGCTCGCTTCCCGTGCAATTAGGACATGAAGGCTTCGTCACGTCTTTCCTCCCACAACCAAAATAATATATGCTTCTAGGTTCGTCACGATGCTGGTGTCGGTGGCCTTGCCGACCACAATTCCAACAGGATATACTATCTTTGGAGAAAACTTCCGGACTTTCGAATTCATTCGTTAGGGGCAAAAATGGGTTGGTAATGGAATCAGAACTTTTAGAAGCTTGATTAGAATTTTGATCTTTTTGCCTTTCCTTACTAGCATTAACAGAAAACTCGGTTTTCGCGTTATTTCCTACATTAGGGTTTCGACTAGGGTTGGAATTTCGGCTAGGGTTAGAGTCGTGTGCTGCATTGGGATTTTGATTAGGGTTGGAATTTCGACTAGGGTTATTAGGGTTTCGACTAGGTTTATGAATGGAATATCGTGAAGTTTCGCTTTCTTTTTTCAGATAAAGGTTATCGATGGGGCCTCCCATTCTAATTCCTCATCCAACAACGCGATACTTTTTTTATGTTTAATTTTTGGTCGGTAGTGAGGCTTAGGATACGCCAAGTCTTGCAACAGTGAACGCTCTGGTGCTGGGGGTGGTCTAAATGTTTTAGCAACCCTATAGCCTTTTTCCGCTGCTACCGCCACGCGTTCTAAATGCGCGCAATTTCGTATGGTGTATCTTTGAACCGAAAGATGTAAGCGCGGCGATAAATTTCGGTGAGCGTAACTAACTTCCTCTTCTTCTGTTAATTTAGGGGATAATCGTCAAACATAGCTAACATACACGTTAAATAATCAGCTACAGGTTCGCGCTCACCCTGAGTACGTCTGTGTATCTCTTGGGTCAATTCAAATTGAAAATCGGGGTTGCTAAACCTGTCGCGACAATCCGCGGCAAACTCGTCGAAAGTTAGTTTATAATTTTTATGACCGTCATACCACGTTCCAGCTATTCCTGACATAAAGAAGGGGAGGAGGCACAACAATTCCCTATCATTTATTGGGGCCATTGTACGTCCATTAGCTGTCCTTGTCAGAAACGTATCTGGATCTTCGTGACGCGCTCCCGAAAATCTTAGATTCCATTTTCGCATGATATCATAGGTAGCGGCCAACGAAACGGACGGAAAACTATGGCGAGAGTACGTTGCACTATTATTATTATGAAAGCGACTAAACTGGGAATATTGTCTTGGATCACGCTAATTATTATTATAATTGAGAAGATCTAAAGAGGGATCAAAACTAACATGTGGAAGACTTGAACGATTAAACACATTATTGTGAGGGTGGGGCATTTCGAAATTTAGATCAGCATCAGCATAGGAGCGACTATGTCGAAGGGTCGTGCTATTTCCTCGAGGCCTAAGATCTGTTTGAAAAAACTCATTTTCACAATTATAATAATCTTGTTTCTTCCTATTTGTTTGATAAAAGGAACCGTCACGGTTTCTACCATCTGGATAGGTATTTCTAGGTGTATTGTGAGTCCTATTACCTGAGATGGTATATGTAGGGACAGCACGAATTCTATCCACTCTGGAAAAATGTCTAGGAATATCTCCATATCTATCTTCACTAGTAATATTTCTTTGAATATCCCTAGTTCCTCTATACTCGCGTGGAATATTTTTCTCATGATAATAATTATCAAGAGGACGATTTCGTTCGTAAAAGGGTCTTTGACGACTACTAGGGTTTAAAGGAGGTCTATCATAATACGGGTTATAATGAACGGGACGATCTTTCGGCTATCCTGAGAATTTTCACGGATACTAATAGTAGGGGAATGACTGAAATTTTCGCTTCTAGATCGTGGAAGTTCGTATCTAATATTTCGTGAAAATTCATCTCGATAGTAACGACCGGGTGGATTGAAAGATCGATCATTAAAATAAGCAATCATGATCATGAGATAATTAATCGGATAAAAATCCGCATGATCTTCATAACAATTATTCGGATAAAATTCTGTGCGAGTATCGAAATAATTATTCGGATAAGAATCTGCAAAGGGTATCGTTGTGACCTATCGAATAAAATTCCTCACGACGATTATCTCTATACCTTCCTTCACTCTCGGTGACTTCTCTTAATGAGTTTCATCGGGGTCGTAGTCGGAATTTTCTTCCATGGAACTTGAATCTACTACTTTTTTAACGGGGTCAGTTTCATCACGTGCTCGGCGTTCAAACCTAAAAAGGCGTTCGCACCTAACCGGAAGCGCACCAACGCTTGACAGTCCTCGATTCACGAGTTCCGTCTCAAGGTCTTCCTTGTTTAGGGCGGAAATCCACACGTCGTCTGGATGTATGTGTTCGGCCATGGCTTATGATCAATACACTTGATTTAATTAGGATTACCGGGAACCGAACAATTTTAGGAAGTAGTATATATATATAAGTATATATATTTTGTTTTTGAAGGATTATGTTCCGCGTATCGAATCTCTAAAATTCTTTGGGGTATTTAGGTAATTTCTAAGACTATAATCGCCTACCAATTTTTGATAACCATGGTTCCAAAGAAAAATCAACTCTACAAAATTAATTTTGAATCACCAGAAACTCTCATCAATACTTAATTTTCGGGGCCCCACGCTGGTGACGCCATTGTAATATTAATGCCTTTTTGACAAAGAGAATTAATACACATTGGGCACCGTAATCTCTATCTCAATCAATCAACCATACATACTTTGGGCGCCAGACCTTTCTTGGGTCAAAAACAACAAAATCACGATAATTAAACAAAATATCAAAAATGACTCCAACACTACTATTTTAACTTTCAAATTCTAGACTCGATAAACAAACGACATTATTGAGATTACGATGTACCGGAATTAGAACTCACTTCAATTCTATCTAGCTCAGAACCCAAGAGGGAATATTAGGCAGAAGTTGTGGTTTTGTATTGATAAGGGTTTCTTACTCGTGAATGATAATACAGCGAATCATTATAGCAATTAACCAAGTTTCCATTTATTTTAATAAATTAATATGATTGACCTAACAAAGATCGATCGAAAATCACAAAATTGACGATTTCTTATATTTTCAATTTTAGTCTGACGTCTTCAAAAATAATTTTCGAATTTTATAGCAAAATGAAACAAAATTCTGTTGAGAACGTTTACAATTGTATCCTTTGAAACACAAAATGAATTGACTTAAAACATCAACGTAATACCGGTCCGATACTACATGATTTCGCGGAATTTAACAATTATATCCTATCTTAAATTATTATAATGGATTTTTCGTAAGAAGGGAGCGTGGAAAACAACTAGTTATTATTCAAGGGCACTAGGGGTTAGGTAACAACTATTCACAAATATTGAGTTGTGGGGCAAACAACTGCATTTTTAGTAATATGAGAACATATCTCAGATTAAGGGGCACATTTCACTAAAAGGGTTGTGATAATAGTTTATTTTTAGGAAACAACTAGTTATTATTCAAGGGCACTAAGGGCCGGGGAACAACTATTCACCAAAAGTGAGGGTATGGGGCAAACGAGCGAAAAATCCACAAAAAATCATATCGTAGGAAAATCACAAAAAATCAGATCACAAAAATAAATTGCACAAAAATCAGATCACAAAAATAAATTACATAAAATCAAATAATAAAAATGAATTGCAAAAAAATCAAATGACAAAATATACACTGTCAAAAGATTCAATCCTGGGAAACCTGATGGGCACGTGACAAACCTAACCTCAAAATCATTAATGAGAGCTCTCTGGGCCACAAATGAAATTTTAGGGCTTTCTAACTTCATAACCTATCCTAAGCTACGTCACATCCGCCTTGCTCTATTCTAATTGGTCGAAATTCCGCCACTTCCGCAACGTCTCGTGAACGAAAGTAGAACTAACACAATGTCGTACTAAGTGAAGCGATTCAGACATTTTCAATTTTAAGATTCTAATCTCCGTTATTGCTAGCCCTAACCTAACAAATTTAAACCACTGTTTTTACTCTCCGAAAACGTCCTACGAGCATTTACTAACTAACGGGCTCATTTATAACAAATACAAATCTTGCACCGTGGTTATAAATTCGGAGTATTGACGATACGGGCCTGAGCTGTAGAGTTACCACGCGTATAGCTGGTGTGGTTTTCTCATTCGAATCGCCTCTAATGAAGATGAAGTGGATGTCGTGTCGACGAGGAATCCTTAAGATTTCTCTAACAATCCAGGTTTTGTAGAAAATCCAGGTGATTTCCAGTCCATGTCTACAAGCGATTCCCAGGTGCGATTTGTAGATGTTAGGTTGGCCTTATGGTGGAACTGGCAGGAGAATTCAAATGGTAGAATCAAGGTTCTGGTTGGAGTGGCGAGTTGTTTGAGTCTTTTTGGTGTCCCGATGATTTTAAACCTTCTGCGATGTCCTACGATGATGATGTTGACTCCGAACAAGGGTTTACATGTAGAAAAAATTAAAATTCAGAAACGAATCAGCGATAAGAATTTACATTACAAACTAAATCGAAACGAATCATGGAGTATCGTGTAGCCTCAGTAGTGTACCAGATATTATAATTCATGATTTGTTGAATTATCTTTAATTTAAATATTATCATGAAGTATGTCTTGTGAGTTGCAAATTGCAACATCACAATGTGTAAGCGACCGTATTGGCGATTCGTGTACTTGAAAACTATAAAAAATGAAGATTATATAATAATAAGTTAAGATATAACTCTTTTTTTCTTTCTTTCAGAAATCGTCCCTAACAAGGTCCAATTAGAAAGTTAACAATTACTTAATAGAACACCACATAGAACCAGGTACAAAACCCACTGTCGAAAGCAATAGGACCTAATAGAAACCACATCCGATTAGGTTTCTATTTGGTTTCTAATAGGCATTTTTACTAGGGGAGTACCGAATACAAAACATATCACATCCTAATAAGATCAAATTGAAAAGTTCAAAATTAACAAATACGAAACTGCATAGAAACGGATTCAAATCCGATTAGGTTCCACTTAGAAGCCAATAGCTGAACGGTATGAGTACTGAATACAAACCACATCAGATCCCAATTAGATACAATTAGAAAGTTCGGAATCAGCAAGTACGAAACCACACAGAAACCAGATTCAAAACTAAATTGGCTCCACTCAGAAACCAATAGCTAATACTATACGACTGCCGAATACAGAACACATCAAGTCCGAATAAGATCCAACTAGGAAATTCACAATTACCTAATGGAACACCAAAATATAAGCTACACATTATTTCAAATACACGCGACAAATTACATGTATTTCACTCGAATGTAATTGAATTACATTTGAGAGAAATTACGCATGTTCTAGTTTAATTTAATTTAATTACAAATTACTTGTATGTAATTTGTATTTTCTGCCAAATACACAAGGTCCAATTATTAATTTATTTCAATTACACAGTCAAAGTAATTTCAATTACATCAGAATTAGTTTAAGCATTAACTTACCAGAAGTGCTTTACAGGAGAGGTGTGGAGTGAACTGGAGTAGAGGAGAGTGGAGCGAAGGGTGGGGACTGTGAAATACAGTTTTCACAGGAGCATGGCTGCGCAGTCCAGTTTTGCGGCACTTAGAGATGCGCAGTAGTCTCATTTAATACGTACGGATGCGCATTACAGTTCACTGGCACGTAAGATTATGCAGTAAAGTTCGTGGTACTAAGGATGCGCAGTGGAGTTTTTAGCGAACGCGGATGCGCAGTGCAGTTCTATGACACTTGCGGATGCACAGTAGAGTTATAAGGTATATAAGGATGCTTAGTACTGGTCCGTGTTACTCGAACTGTGCAGTAAAGTTCTTAAACACGCGCAGCTGCGCAGTGGACTTCTACGGCATTTACGGATGCACAGTGCATGTGCTGAAGAACTCTAATCCGCAGTTTGAGTATCACGGACCTGTAGTGCACACTCTCAAGTGCCTTACAAGTCTACTGCGCATCCGCAAGTATCGTAGAACTGCACTGCGCAGACGCATGTGCTGAAAAACACTACTGCGCAGCCTCAGTACCATGGACATATACTGTACACTCTCATGTGCCTTATAAGTCTACTGCGCATCCTTAAGTGTCATAGAAGTGCATTGCGCAGCTGCACGTGTTAAAGAATTCTACTGCGGAGGCGGCGTAACACGGAACTGTACTGCGCACCCTTATGTGCCATATAAGCCTACTGCGCAACCATCGGTGTCGTATAACTCCGAAGCGCAACACTATGTACTGTAGAAGTTTTCTGCACAACCCCACTTACTATATGCCCTACCGGAAATCTAGATTATTTTTAGATACTCTCTAGACTCAGTTCCTCTAGCGAAAGTCCAGGACAATTTTATGACGATTGCCTTGTCTAGGGTTCATATATAGTTCATCTAGTTGTGTCTAGTATGTTTTACCTGAGATCATTTTGAGTCGAGCCTTCGTCTAGTATCATCTAGAAAGGGGTCAATTTTATATGATGTGCTCCTAGACAATCTTATCTAGAAATTGTCTAGATTTCCGGTAGGGAAAGTCTTAGCAGAACCGCATGTACCATAGAAATCGACTGCGCACCCATAAGTGCAGTAGCGGCGCGGCGACCGCCTTGAGTTTTATGGGGTGAGCAATACCATGAGTGCCAAATCAATAAGTGTACTTTTTCCGTGGCTTCTAAAAAAAAGTAATTAAAGCAGGACTAGACACTCGGCACGACCATTTCGGGGGGTGTCACACCGCAACCGCCCCGGTACGCCGCCAATTACATTCCACAATTCACAAAACCTTTAAATGTAATCTAAATACAAATTGAAATACACGCAAGTTCTCCTGAAAATACTTGCATTACATTTTTCGCCAATATTAATGCCCAGCTCTGCTCCAAGATGGTGGACCGTCCCGCTCGTTACTTTAACCCCGCTACGACATACTTAGTCGCCTCCTATTCCTATGTCTATGGCTGCTTTCGAATAAAATATCGTACATCAGTGGCCATTGAAACGATTTCTATTTGATGGCCGTTTTCATGGCCATCAAAACAGCCATTCAAACGGTCGTTAAAAAGGCCACTTATTTTCAATAGGGCGTGGACTTTTAAGGGAAAAATTTGATTATATTAATTGAGCTATGCACAGTTGGGAGTATCTCAGCTATACACCCTAATAAAAAAAGTCAGGAATCGTCACAAGTGGTCAGAAGTTCTGACGATTTCTGAACATTCAGACCATTCCTGACGAGTTTGACTATTTCTGAAGATATGCTAATTCACATCATATAAGGTGGCTCATGGGCTAGAACCGCAGGTAGGCCATCCGAAAAGGATTAAAAATAAAAAATACATTTTTTTCAATGTTGCGTATACAGATTCCAAAGTTAGAAATTCAGAATCTACGGGTTTCGACGATTTCAGATACCTAAAAGTTTTCTGCAAAAATTTAAAATTAGAATAAATATAATGTATCTTGTAAAGAGAAAGAGAAAGTCAAAACGGACAAAATTTTCAAATTCACCTTCACAGTCATTTAGTAAATAAATATTAATAATTAAATATAAGTGAAAAGAGAATATGCATGATTAAATATGAATAAATAAATAATATAAATAAGCTGGGAAATATGAAAGGGATTAAGTTTTATGGCATTCTATTCTTGGGCCCCTAATACAATTATTATCCTTTAAACCCAAGCTCTGAAGATTTCTGAACGTTTCCTCATGAATTCTAACTTTTCCTGATGGTATCTGTCCAGAAACGTAACAAAAGCGGTCAGGAATGGTCAGAAGTCCTGACTATTTTCTGACGATTCCTGACTTTTTTTAGTAGGGCACGTGCACAATTGGGAGTATACAATCTGTGCACGTGCGCAGTAGGGAGTATCCTATCTGTGCATGTATACAGTTGGTAGTGTACAATCTGTACACGGGGACTTTTAAGTTAAAATTATGATTGTATTACTTTATACCTGCTTAGATTAGAGTCTCCCATCTGTGCACGTGGGCTTAGAAGTTGAAAATCTGATCATACTAATTGAGACGTACACAGTTGGGAGTATTCTATCTGTGTACGTGGACTTGTAAGTTGAAAATTTGATCGTATTAAATGAGACGTACATAGTTGGGAGTGTCCCATCTGTGCACGTGAACCGTTGCGGATAGAGGGGCCCAGTGCCAAGAGTTTCTGCTGAATATGGTTACACTAATTAATAAGCAGTCGCGGACAATTATCCAGGCACGGTCTGCAAGAATAAACCCCAAGCGGAGGCGTAAAGCCGTGTTCAGACGAGCGGTTCCCGGTTGCGATTACGGTTACGATTGGAACCGTCGACCAATCAGCGGGCAGCGCCATGCGGTCCTGGTTCGGGTTGCGCGTTTAGGTTTCTCTCTATTTTCAACCGCGGCGATTTCGACCGGGCCACAGTCGTCGCTGATAGTAGCCAATCACAGAGGTCGATGAAGTCACGTTACTCGTCAGCTGTTGTCCCTGCCTTGAAAAAATACTCGCAGGCCTCGTGTACCGTGTGCATGAACCGGACCGTCAATCGTAACCGTAATTGGAACCGCTCGTTTGAATACGGCTTAACAACCGTGCCGAAAGCTGAATGGCACCTGGGTGAGCTGTCTTAAATGTTGAATCTGGGATACCGTGCGACCTTTCAGAGTATGCAGCCTTATCGTTGCATGCAGGGCTTTAAATGGATGGACGAATCCTTTCCCTAGCGGCTCGTGGGAACAACAATGACACCACTAAAAAGTTGTAGATGCGGTTCAAAACGATCAAACGCGCAGAACACTCGACATTGGTTCAGCTGACAGTGCCGATCACCCTGGAGTTCGGGGTGCCAACAATAATTTAGATGGAAACACGATGACGATCCGGCGATACAGTCATATTGAGTAGACGAATCGACTTAAGGGTAACTTGGACACACTGTGGTGCTAGATCACCCAGAGCTTCAGCACGTTTTGCATCCATCATTGCAAAATCAAATCATCTACCTCTCGAAAAAAGTGATATGCACGCGGAGCGCTTCTCCAACCGCTGTATGAACAAGCCGCAGACGAAAAGGAGGAAGCGAAATTAAGACCAACCGCGGAAAGCAGGCACCTCCTAAGTCATTTATTAATATCTATATATAACATTAATGTCTAGGTTTCTCCTAAGCCCCAAGACCTGGATGAAATCGATACTTGCCTTCGTGAAAATATTTCGGAAAATTCTGACCTCTGGACCATCAATTGTTTAGTTTATGGTGCTGCGAGAGCTTTGGCTAATTCAAATCGAAGATTAAAACCGACGACGGATCAAAAGACCTAAAGACGCTTGCATCAACTGAACAAGAAGATTGGATGGGCAAGACAAAATGCGTCCCATATTCATTGACAGGTGCGTCTTCAAACACGCAGCAGCCCATCAGCGCGCCCTGTCAATGGCCTGGATAGACAACCAGAAAGCTTTCGATTCAACGTCTCATAGACTTATCATCTGTCTGTTGGAAAGCTTGAAGGTTTATCCACACGCAGCGAGATGCATAGAGAGATTGATTCCCGTTTGGAAAACTAGATTTACGATATCCCCTGGAAATTATCGTGTGACAACGAACAACTTCATCTTCCAGAGAGGCGTTTTTCAGGGAGATACCATGAGCTCTCTGCTCTTTTGCATGATACTTCTGCCTCTATTGCTCGCACTACGCAATTATCCTGGGTACCTCTGCGGCGACACTAATTATCGCGAGCATAAGGTCACTCATGTATTTTATATGGATGACCTGAAGATCTATGTTTCTGGTGCGAACAAACTTCAAGTTACTTTAAATATAGTCAAACAGTACACAGGAGAGATTGGTTTGGATTTTGAATTGGACAAGTGTGGGAAGATTATTCTAAAGCGAGGAAATATTACTGGCGTTCCCGAGGACCCGAAGCCTGTGGATATAAATGTTATCAGACATCTTGACACTGGAGAAACCTATAGATACCTGCGCGTGCCTCAAAGCCGCATTCAGGATGTAAAATCGGTAAAGTAGTCTCTCCGAAGCAAATACGAGCATCTTCTTCGACAGATTTCATCTTTAAATCTGTCGACGTTGAACAAGGTATCTGCGACTAACATGCTTGACGTCCCGATTATTTTCTACTCGTGTGGGGTGGTTCAATGAACGAAGAACGAGCTTACGGCCTACATGCATATACAGAAGAGCTTTCATATTAATTCGTCCGTTCCGATATTATACATCTCAGGCCGTCAAGGCCGAAGCGGACTTCTGAATCTCCAATGTCTCTATAACCGAATTGTTTTGAGTATAGCTTACATCGTTGCAAATGACAGAGATCCTTTCCAGTTGAAAATATCCACGTGGAAACCTACGTGGAACTACACGTGGAAATTTACGTGAAAATTTACTTGAAAATTTACGTGGATATCCAAGTTAATATTTTCACCTGGGGGGGGGGG
>CAKNWT010326086.1:0-19470 GCA_932066315.1 Andricus coriarius | reverse complement strand
TTTTGAATTTTGTTGAAAAATCGTAAATTCAAATTTTGATCGCACAATAAATATTTTTATCTAGTACTACCACCTCTATTCCTTTAATTCGAAATAGGGCAAGCTCATAAACTCTAGACAGAAAGAGAAAGATTGAAGGAAAGGCATAAACTAGAACATACCTATGACTCGTAGTTCACCTTGGTCTGCCTTCACCGTCCAGACGTTCGAACGTTTTACTTTTCGCACCTTCGTCCGTTTGGCCTTCTGTCAACCGTTTCGTCCTTCTCTTTTATCAAGCAACACTTTAAGGTTTAATCGTAAGCCATTTCCGTCTTCTTTAAAAAATTAAAAATGGCAACTTGATCCTTAATACTCCCGATACCGTTCCCGCCTGCTGGATTTTAGTTTTATTCGGGAAATAAATTTTAAGTTACGTATCGGCAAAGATTCTCTTTTAATGTCTACGTCTGCCTCGTAGTTAGTTCTGTCCTATCACCGTTACGATAAAAAAAACGTTGGCGCCAAAAGAAGAAGCACGAGGCCTAACCACGGATGAGCAAGGGAAAAGCAGCGAAGTGCTTTTTCTTCAAACTGCTTGACGAGGCAAAGAAGAATTAATAACTGCCTTGAGAATTTGGATTGCCACCGAGTCGAAGGTTCGAACGTATAGGTGAGGTAGGGCATTAGGTCAAGCATTGCTAATTTTTATCGGATGAACTTTGTCAAGCTACAATTTGACATATTTTTGGCACGCGGGAATGGCTTTAAGGTTACGAATCAGTGATAGTCTTGCACCTCTTAGAGCACAATTCACCTAATATTTTGGGTACAGTCGTTGCAACTCCCTGTTAAGGTGTTGATACCTCTCCTCCTTTTCCTTCTTCTTGGCAGTGATGTTGTAGTCGGCTGGAGCCGAGAATTCGATCACGAATATAGTTCGTT
Source organism: Andricus coriarius (assembly GCA_932066315.1). Classification (NCBI taxonomy): domain Eukaryota; kingdom Metazoa; phylum Arthropoda; class Insecta; order Hymenoptera; family Cynipidae; genus Andricus; species Andricus coriarius. The sequence goes on along the minus strand of CAKNWT010326086.1, from coordinate 18,546 downwards.
TTTTGAAGTCTTCAAAAAAAATGTCAGGCCTCTAGTTTTTAACGGAGACTGCTGTCCGAAAATCATAGTTCCAGAAAGTTTGGCACTTTTCGTTTTGGAAAATTGACTCTATCTCCTTTGGAGCGTTCGGCAGGGCAGAGTCGCGGCTAACACTGTAAGGACGATAAAGATGGTAATAAGGCACTCTTAGAGCATGGGTGGGACACACAGATATTATGTGTTCTAGTTAGTCTGCGTGTGCATGACACGCTCTGCACCTATCACTGGGAACTTCTAGAAATAAAATGAAATCATGGTATACTACGGTGGAAATTACACCGACCTGGCATGCGAAAATGAAATCTTCTGTACCTGAATTAAGTTCTGATGATCTGAGAGATGCAAAAGTTTGCTCCATCGACAAGGACTGTTTTTCTACATTCCTGTGAAAATTTCCGTGCATTTTTTTGTAGAGTAGCTATTGGTGGATTTTTCAATTTCTGCTTTCTTCACTTCGGCTTTTAGATCTGAAGCATCTAGATGGAGTCATGCACTTTCCTCACGCTCCTTTGCCAATCATCTCGTGCTTCCTGACTATTTTCAGAAGAGGGGATGTATAATCTTAGAACAGACGAATTAATATGAAAACTTTCATAGTAGAGTAGAACCGGAAACCGGGACGGCAAGCATGTTAGTCGCAGATACCTTGTTCAACGCCGACAGATGTGAAAACCAAATCTGCCGAAGAAGATGCTTGTATCTGCTTCGGATAGACTCTTTAACTGATGTTACGTCCTGAATACGGCTTTGAGGTACGCCCAGGTATGTGTATTTCTCTCTAGTGTTAAGATGTCTAATAACACTTATATCCACAAGTTCAGGATCCTTGGCAACGCCAACAATCTTTCCTTTCTTCAGATGAATTTTGGCGCACTTTTCTAGTCCAATGTCCATCCCGATCTCCCCTGTATACTCCTCGACGTTATTTATAGGAGTTTTAATGTTCTTTTACCCGAGGCATAGATTTTGTTTGCAGTACGAGAGATAGAGGCAGAAGTGTGATACAAAAAAGCAAATGGCTCATGGTATCGCCCTGAAAGACGCCATTCTAGAAGGTGACGTTGTTCGTTGTCACCCGATTATTTCAAGTCCATCAGAGTTCTATTATATGTGTGCTTTAACGTAAAAGTTATGTTATGAACTATGTAAAATGTTGAAATTGGCTAAGCTAATAATAGGTTTGTTGGAAAAAGTCTCTATTAAAATTGCGTTTTATTAGAGGTCCATCTGGAGTGTTCTTTGGAACCAATTAATCTTTTTGGGTTCCTTTTCTGCAAAAGGTGTTACTTTTTGTTGCAGCTTCTTAGCAACTAAAAAATGGTTCTAGTAGAAACCCTAGGCTCTGCGATTTATGTGTGAAGGAGTGGTTGGTGCTCATCGTCCTTCTCGGGTCCGTCAGAAGGCAACCTGAAGGTCTTCGACGAGGCGTGTTGGATAGTTTGTGTGGTATAAAATTCTAGAAATTCTTGCATTTTATTTCAACTTCTCACGTGGTCTATTCTTCTCAAAAAGTAAAATATGGAAAATGAAAAAAAAGCTTTTTTGTCCGACCCCCCTTGAAAACGCACCATTGCATGCACGTAAAGCAGGCTTAAAGAGGCGGCTTGCACCCCAGTGACGTTTGCTCATGCGCACTTCTTCGCCGGGCCAAGAAAAACTTTACGCCCGCTACACATGAAAGTTTACGCCCGCTACATAAAACTTTACACCCGCTACACATACACTGTCCCCCGCAAGTGAGAATATGGAGGAATTGATCTTTATATTTGAAAAAATTCTACTGCTAGACCCACAGTCTCCCTTCTGCAAAGTACGCCATTTCTTCCTTTCACCTATAAGCTAAAATTGTCAAGTACAGCAAACATCCTCTATCTGCTTCACATGCTTGTTTTTAAGGAGGGGGACAAAAAGTATGGTGTGTATCAAGGGCGTAAAGCAATTTTGGCTCGTGTGACTTCTGCCCTCGCTTCGCTCGTGCAGCAAATTCACACTCGTCAAAATAGCCTTCTTTACGCCCTCGATACGCAATATACTATTTGGAATGAGTAATCACATTTCAAAGTCAGCAGTGATTTTTAATACTGCTCGCGCTGATCGTACCGACAAGTTTCGATGGTAGTGTTAAGTTAGTAAAATTAAAAAAAAAAATTCTTTCTTATTTACTTTTATTAGAATAAAGTTACCAATTAAATGAGGTGGTTAGGGTTGGATTCTCCGTGGCTGCGAATTTCGTTTTTAATCTTTCTTCAGCAACATTACATTATATGTGTGGCAATATTACAATGCCAACAATTCAAAACAATATCATGTCTCGGAAATAAACTTTCAATACATTTAATGGAATATCCCACAAGAATTTTATTGCAGTGCACTCTTTGTATTTTTTAAATAAACAAAATCAGAACGAAGTTTTTTATAGCGTTTTGAATTTCAACATCGTATTTAACATCTCCTACTTAATTAGCAAATAACCTGTGTTCTCTCTTCTAAGTATCATATTTTGAAAAATGGTGCTTTTGACGCTTTATTTTTATCGCAATTTTTATCTTACTCAATCATCAGTTCGGCTCTTTCAGCTAGAAATATAACATTGGAGATAACAGAAAAGGCACTCTAATCTTATATAATTCTGCAAACGCATATATACTGAGAAATATTAACAAATAAGATAACGACTAGCCTGTACATGCACGATCAAAATAATATCATATTCATTAGTCAAACTATTTTAAAAATTCTAAATTAATCAGTTTACTCCTACAAAGAAAATGAAAAGCGGCATTGCTACACTGCTTTTAAATTTACTGATTTGTCTCAATTTCATTGGTAAATATAAGTTGAAGTTTTTATTATTAGTAGTTTTTAAATGTGTTCATTTTAATTTTTTAAATTTTAAGACCTTTCAAATTAATGATTTTGATTTTATGGAATGCGACTCACATGTAGATCACATTATACAACAGGAAGGTACACATACTCCACAGTGTCCCAAATTAATTTTCAATTCACTTAACGTTCGATTATTTGCAAATTTAGATTTTATTAATCCAATCACCTTTATTTCTAAGGATTTTTCAATTACTTGCTCTTCTACGGTGAAATCAATGAACTTCCTATTTCAAATGTATTCTTGCATATATAGAAATGGAGAAACTATTAGTTCCACATATAATTTTGATTTTTTAAATTTTCAATCTCACAATATGATACTGTAAACTGAAAATAAAATTCATCCATATATACTTTATCTTCCAGAATTAAGTTCTTCCCGAGATCTAAATGGCGACAGGCCTCATAATAGGGCTCAATTGAGCTTTATTATTTTTTCTACGGCAATTCCGGCTGGTATTCAATACACACTAGGAGATTTAATCCCACGAACAACAACCCCTCATACTGAACCTCTACCAGTAGCCATGTTACCGAATCGTTTCATCTATGGTATAGTAGACGCCGAACATTATCTTCGAGCAATTTCTATGAGTGACCAAGAAATTAAATTAGACTCACGTAACAATAACCAAATTCATAGATTGTTGGAAACCGAAGTTCATAAACTGCAACTTCCTTTTGACAAAAGACTCGCGCAATGATGGAAATATTTGACAGTTCGCGCATAACTCTGGTTGTTATCACATGTTATAACTTAAATGTGCATAATCAAAACAAAGTAAAGTTAACCAAATAAAGAAAAATGTTTTCCCTATTTTTTTTTATTCAGAGTAAAGGTACCAGCTACCGCGTTTGTACCAAGTGTCTTGGATCGCAAGATGTTTTTAATCATAAACAGTGGAGTATATCAAAAAAGAAAATTAAATTGAATAGCAAAAATTATGATAAAAACGATTATGTCTTTTGAGTGCAGTTTTTTCTTACCAGGCGTCAGTAACAGTTGCCTCGAAAAATCGGTTTATAGTATTCGAGTGATTGGGAAATGCAGCTCGACAAATGGTGTTTTTGACAAGTTGTCTTTTTATTGCAACTTTTATTTTACGTCTTATTTTACTGTATAAAAATACAGAAAAAAATTGAAGCAGGATACATTTTCTATTCAAGAAAACAAGTATCACAGTTTTAATAGTCATCGTTTGAAAACAGGCGATCTCATAGTTTGAGCATCGATGAAAATTCCTCAGAAAATTCTACACACAATCATAATACTTCTTTGGCCTCAATTTAGCACCACTTCAAATCGGAAGTGGACTTTCGTTTTATTTTAAAATGGTTATTTCGATTTAACAGAATAATGTTTCGCTCTCCTGGAATATTCCGATTTTATTGGTTATCTGCTCCTGTACTTCGACCATTCAGTTACACGCAAAAAGGCGTTAAATAACGTCTTGGATGAATTTTAATTACGTAATAAAAAATATCTGGAAGAAATACACCGTTCGAAAAGTTTATCCAGCTGCAGTCAAATTGTTATGCAAGATGCGGGTAGTTTGTCTTGAAAATTAAAGTGTGACGAAAAAATTCGGTTATCGCAGGCGTATTGAAGTTTTAAACAGGGGAGGCATAAAATTTTGTTGACGCATGGTGCATTTGTAATTTTTGAAGATGGATTTATTTATTTGTGCTTACTTTATGAGCACTTTGGTTTCTTACAGGTATTGAATTAATTTTTTTCCTCATAAAAGGAAGTTTATTTTCACTAAAAAAAAAAGCTGACACTTATCTCATCAAGCTGATCTTTTTATCTTATACCGAGAATTTTATTTAAAGAAAATGAGAGAAATGATCAAAAGGTGAAACCATTTTTTTTGGGTCTAAAAGATGTTTGAAAATTTGTGGAGTTGTGCCATATAGAATTTGTTGAATTATCGACATTTCTGCAACCGATGATAGAATTTTGATGAGATTTGGAGGTATTAGATATGAATTTATACACTTTTAAACTATAAGATTGTAGATAACAAATTTCTAAATCTTGCCTGAAAAAAGTCCAAGCAAATTTTTGTTTCAATTTTTCGTGAAATATTCCGCGTTTAATTTTTTTAAATCTGGATATAAAGATTTTTCATGCAATCACCTTCGATTAAAAAAACATTCCATATTTTTCACCTTTTCGTGAAAAAAATACCTTTTTCCCTTTTTTTGAGCTCATTTTCCTCTGCGATTCCTGTTATGTAAGCAAACTAAATTTTTTTTCTTATTTTCATAAATCGTAATTGATAGATTATGAAAGGTTATCAAAGGTTACTCAATAGATTATTCGAAGCGACTCGAAGAAGCGAAAAATTACATCAAATACAGTACTGTTAAATTCTCAATATAAAAAAAAAACTTTACTCATACAAACAAGGCAAATAATTTTGTATGAAGATAAAAAAATGTATTGGCAGGTCATGAAAGGTCATGAAAGGTTCTTCAATAGGTCAATCGATGCGTCTTGAAGGCGCGAACAAATAACTAATGTACATTACTGCTGTGTTACCCATATCTAAAAAGTTTTCTTTGCATAAACAAAATGAACAATATATTTTCTAAATAAATAAATCGGTATAACTATCATCAGAGGTCATGGAAGGTTCGACAATATGTCAATCGACGCATTTTGAAAACGCGAACAGGTACAGCATACAGTACTGTTTTATTCCTAAGATTAATAAAGCTTTCCTCATATAATAGGACATTTTGTATTTCTCGAAGACGTAAACAAATATATAAGATACATTACAGTAGTATCTCTAATAAAAATAAAGTTTCTTATATAAACAGAACAGATAATTTTTTTGAAACTTCATTAATCACCATTAGTGGGACATAAAAGGTTCAACAATAGGACAGTCGATGCTTCTCGATGATACAAACAAATACACTTGATATATGAGACCTGGGTATCAATTTAAGCTACAATTGGTCCAAATTTCTGAATCATACCTGTTTTACTTTTCTGATCAAGAGGGTAAGGGAGGTATATGAAGATACAAAAGATAGGGTGAGAGGAGGGCAGCGGATTTCGGAACGGATAGGGGAATTCTGAATGGATAGGGGGTTAAGGCAAGGGTATGTGCTTAGCCCAAAGCTTTTTGCGATTTTAATCGCGGATATGGAAAGTAAGCTAGAAAGCGGAGTGGCAGGAGAATTTAAGATAGGAGGGTTTAGGATATGGTCACTCGCGTACGCAGATGACACAGAGTTGCTGGAAAGAAGCGAGAAGCTTGAAAGAGATGATGAAGATGCTGAGAAGATACGTGGATAAGAATCGGTTAGAGTTGAATGCGAAAAAGTCTAAGGTTGTGGTATTCAGGAAAGAAGATGGAAGGGATAAGAGAGGGGAGTACAACTGGAAGGGGAATACTGTGCATGAGATGAAAGAGTTTGTGTATCTGGGCTTGCTCTTTCGCCGGAATGGGAGAGTGAATGGTCATGTAAAAGAGAGAGTTAGGAGGGAAAATGTGATGATGAGGGAATTTTGGGGGTTCGGAAAGAAGTTGTTTGCAGATGATTTTGAGAGGAGAATGAAATTGTTCGACTCGCTAGTGATGAGTGTGCTATTGTATGGAGTGAAAGTGTGGGGATGAAAGGAAAGTGAAGAGGTTAATAGGATATAGGGAGTCGGGTTAGTTAGTATGAAGAGAAATTTTTGGAAGAGGGGGAAGTAAGCTGGTTAGGGAGTGTTGCTGGAAGAAGGAGAACAGGAGAGGGAATGAGAAGATGAAGGTTGAAAGATAAAAGTATTTTAGAAGGAATAGGCTGCAGAGCGATGAAGTGAGAAGGATGCACGAGGAGGGGAGAAAGATGTAGAGCAAGTGTTAATGGGAATTATGAGTGTATTATGTCAGGGGAGAGAGCGCAATGTTTATGTGACAAAAGAGAGAAAGGAATTCAGGAGGTATTAATGCGTGAAAGAGAGGATAAGAAGACGGTAGCATGGGTGAAAGGAAGTTGGGTAAGATGGAAAAGAAGAGAAGGTAGAGAAGTAAAGAGAAATAAAGATAAGTAAAGAGGAGAGAAAGAAGATATAAGTTCACTGCAAATATTGTAAATAGTATGTAAGTATTAGATATTAACTGCGGAGGCAGATTTCGGCAATGCGAGGCAAGGTGAAAAATGTAGGGACATGTGTGCGAAGCAAAGCGAGGAAGGCAAGGCGATAAGAGCGAGCTGTCATAGATTTAAGGTGTGGATGGATGTTAGGTTGCAAGGATTACTTTCAAGAAAATTCATTAATCATGAAGGTGTACGCAGGTCAATTTTTTAATGCCAGTAGGCTAAAAACTAAACGCTTATCTATCTATAATGCAGGTTGTATTCCTAGGAGTATTTGTAAAATAATTCAAAGTGTCTCGATGATTAGTAAAATATTTTTCCTAAGCTTGGCTAGTCATCCCAAACTTTCTGGTTGAGTAGTCGATTCTCTTTTTCAGCTCCACCAATTTCAGAACTTTTATCCCAATGAGATTTTTAAATAATTCCAAGAAACGCTTTTACTTTAGTGCTAATTTATCTCGTATCCATTACTTGAGTGTGAGTATTTATTTAAAATTCTAAAGGGATCCCAATATAACTTTGTTTTACTCTAGCACATACCATGAAAATGAAAGAAACTTTAGTTTTTCTCTGAACTGAAAGTACAATTTGAACAAATTTTAATTATGAACATGACTTAAACTGAAATTCTCCTCATCGAATTAGCCCTATCGAAACTGCTGGCACTGTCTTGAAATTAGTTAAGAAAACATTTCTCAAGCTTAAGTAAAGTCGATTGAAATAGAGGGAAAAGCGAGAAATGTATGTATCCTCCATCGGCAAGATCTTCAACGTATAAGTTAATACAAGCAGCAGCCCTCTTAGAGAGTCGAGTTCAAGCAAACCAAGGCAAGGTTCAGGGTTCTAAGCCTTGTAATATTGCCGCAATCTTCGCGAAGTTGGAACAAGGCGCGAACTTTTCGTGACAATTAAGAGCCCTCTCTCGTTTGCTACCTTCCCCTCCCACTCATCCCCTGACATCCCCATAAACTGTAGCACACCCAGGCCAGAGGGATTCGCAAGCGTGAGTCGTGACACTTAAATACGTCGACACCGACGGTAACTCTGGGTAAACTATTTCGTGGCGTTGAATAGCTCTAGCTGGGCTAACGATGCTTCAGCCCCTCGTGCCCTCAGGCCTTGGGACTTACAGGTTTATTAACCCTGGCTTAACAGCAATGGAAGCACGACCGCTCTCAGGTCTTGGAAATAGAGGCTCATTTTTCGAGAGAAGTTGCATCATTTGTTGTACTTGACAAGCGAAATGTATATTATGTAGTTCAAATAAAGGCAACACTTTACCACGTTAGGTCCAGGCAATTTTAAGTAGAAATAACATTCACTTTACTGTGCATTTTTCGGCATTGAAACTATCATGCTGATTTAATAATTGATTTCGGAATTGTACTATTTGAGCACTATAAAAATGCAAAATTATATTATATTTGACCTCTTGTCCAATATGTACATAAAAGAAAGCGCTAGTTTATAATTGGTTATACCCTAGTTCGGAAAAATTTTCTCTATCGACGCCGTTGCCAGTATTAAAAAAAAACGCGTTTATAGATGGATATGCCCCAACTGAGCAAAATCTACATCTTAATTATTCTTGAACCCATTTCCAGTATCTAAAAAAAATCAACCGCTTATAGTTGGTCGTACTCCTAGTCCTAGCCCCCCATTTTCAAAAAGTGTATTTTTGGTGTCTCAGATGTCAGCACTATTACTAAAGCTTGTCAAGAAATCTAAAACTATTGAAGAGGTATTCAAAAATCTAAAAAAAATCAAATTTGTAATAGTGGGGATGCAACTTTACAGAGTTGATGACATTATTCAATTCAATAAATTAAATAATATCTATTCTGGGCCATTCTTGCACATTCTTGTTTTCTACAGCTACTGGCGTATTCGACTTTTTACTTCTTTTTCATTATTCTCGAGGTCGGTCTAGCAAAATGATTAAAAGACTCCTTCTTTGAAAAAAATTTTTTTTTAATCTATCACCCAAATTTGGAAACAATAAACTAATAGAAATGTTTTTGTGTTGATACACATAAGACATACTTTGTAAATAAATAATCACGCTTTTCAAAATCAGGATCCTAATTTCTATGTACATTGTCAAAACTTCTACATAGAGTGCTTCTTGGCATGACTAACATTTATATAAATGATAGACTATCACTAATTACAGAGTTCGATAGATGTCGAAGGGTGGAAGGTCTTATGCTTTGAAAGCCGAACTTCGGAATGATGGAATAGTTAACGGAATAGGTACAAAGGACTATGTGATAGTATTAACTCCACCTGGGATGCAAGTGCAGCTGGTGATTTTTCCGGAAATTTGATTAACTCTACCCACAAATATCTGTTATTCACTCCTTTATGACATTTCAAGTATCTGAATCCATTTTTCAGACATGTATTCTTCAATTACTCTTACTACCGCGAAGTTAAACAATCTTCAAAATATAGCAATTAGCACACAAAAATTGCTTACCACCTAATAATTTAAACTCTAAATCTCCACAATCTAAACTCATGACTCGCTAAACTCGGAACACTAAGCTAAACTCTAAACTCTAAACTGTAAACTCTAAACTCTAAACTCTCAACTTCATACTCTAAAATCTAAAATCTGAACTCTAAACTCTAAATTTCAAACTCTAAACTCTTAACTAGAAACTTTAAAATCTTAACCCTAAACTCTTGAATCTAACTTCCAAACTCTAAACTGTACACTATAAAGTCCAAACTCTAAACCATAAACTATACACTCCGAACTCTAGACACTAATCTATAAACTATAAACCTTAAACTCTAAATACTAACCTCTAAACTCTAAATTCTATATTTTAAACAGTAATCTGTAAGCATTAAAATTTAAACTCTAAATTCTAAACTCTAAACTTAACTCTAAACTCTAAACTCCTTAAACTCTAAATTACATATAATAATCGACCATATATTTATTCATTCATTCTGTCCACATTGAAGTTTATTAGTAGAATAATTATACTTTAAAAGTTTACAATATTTAAAAATCTTTAATTTCAAAATGTGAATATAAGAGTGATTTCTTGACACAAACATCATTTTTAAGTAAAAAAAAGTATATCCGATCATTTTGAATGTCACTTGATACTAAAACCGTTTAATTTCGTAGAGGCCTTAAATCTACAGTTTTTTGCTTCAAAAGCTTAAATGCGAAAGTAGTTGGTTTAAAATTTCTTAATTTTAAGAAGTTTTTAATTTCAAATTTCGAAATTTGATATTTTCATATTTGATAATATCATATGTAAATATTCTAAATGACTTGGTTTCAATTTTAAGCGTATAGAATTTTCTAAACTTTTGAATTCTCCGAAATCGTAAAATATCAAATTAACTGCCTAATCAGTTGCATAATTTTTAGTTTAAAGGACTTTTAGTTCAATAATTTAGAATAAAATGCCTTCAGAATAAGCTTTATATATTAGTTTGTCATTATAATTAGAAACTAAGAAAATGATTTTATTAAATTCAAGCCTTAAACATGAGAAGATTTTAATACCAGACACTAAATTTTTATTTTTTTGTCATTTGAAAATGTTCCAAAATATTAAACATTTCGAGTCCAACTTAAATTAAACTTAAAACAACTAAATTTTAAATGGTTAAAACATTGAACTCATGACCTTCTCAACCCGAAAAACAGGTTTTCGCAAATGTGACTATCTGTATGTGTGTGTATAGATTTTTAGTCTGGAGCACGACAACTTTTGAAAGAATTGACTGGTTGGATTGGTATTTGGTATACGCTTTTACTGTTTCAAACTTAAGGTCAAGTTCGTTAGCCAGCCATTTTGGATAACATTTCAAGAAGTTATAGCATTTTTAAATTTTTTGAGAGCACTTTGTTCAGGATTTGAAAATTCTGTGTACAGATATTTGTAATACTCAAAAAGACGGATGATTTATCTTAATTACTTTTTATGATAGAAAACAAATTTTCATTTTTCATTTTGCGGTCAAACTATATATACAAGATACGAAAAAAGATGAATAAACAACAATTGTGCATTCAAGAAATATCTACAAATTTCTTCTCAATTACTTTATATAGGACGAGTAGTTTTTGTCTTATTCGGCAAAAACAGCATCAAAAATACAAAAAAATTAAATTTTTGGGCAAACGACACAAGCTACAAAAGTAAAAAATAAACCAAATTTTTTAATCCAAAAAAGAGCTACAAATTTGTCATTAATCATTTGTAACATTAACAATAAAGAAATAAAATTTTTGGAAAAACGACGCAAGGTACGAAAAAAATATGAGACGGCGAAAATTGTGCATTCAGAAAGGATATACAAATTTTTTAGCAATTACTTTTTAATAGTAAGCGTAGTCTTTGTTTTAATAGTAAAAAATAAAATTAGAAACAAAATAATCAAATTTTTGAAAGAACGACACAAGCTATGAAAACAATTAATGAAAAGAAAGTTGCTCACCAAAAAGAGCTACAAATTTGGCATGAATAATTTTTCGATAGGACGCGTAGTTGTTGTTTTATTCGTAAGAAATAGCAGTGCCAATAAAAAAATCAACTGTTTGAAAAAACCACAGAAGAGACAAACAAAATGGAGGGACAAACGTTGTTCAACCAAAAGCGATATACAATTCTTTATAAAATTTTATTATAAAAATACATTTAAAATGAAAAAACAACTTTTTGGAAAAACGACACAAGCTACAATAACATTCTTTCAACAAGATTTTTTGCGTAAATTATATCTACAAAGTTTCTTATGATCACTTTATGCTAGGATGCGTATTTTTGGTTCAAAACGTAAAAAATAATTTTGAAAATAAATAAATTGCACACAAGACAATGAAGTTACGTCTGCTTCAATAAGAGATACGTGACGAGATTATGTTCGTTAAAGCCGAAGGAGCTTTAACAGAAGAGAATTCACTATCACCAAATTACAGTTGTCGATGCTGTGACCTTTAATTTGAAAAGGTTTCTGCACAAATGTGGGGGAAGTACAAAGACTGGGCGCGTAGTGAGAGGTAAATACTTTATCGAGAGCGAGCTAAATATTTTATCGAGCCACGCGCGATGATAATGTGCTCGCGCAACGAGCAGATTTTGAAAATAATTTGCAATGTAATATGTTAAACTTGTCCAATTTTTAAGTCCAGATTTTGTAAAATTAATAATAATGTTAAATGAAGTATTAAAAATTAATCGATTTTATATTGAAAAGTAAAAAATTGTGTTGTTAAGAATCAAAATAGATCCATGTACCCCTTTCATAAGTTTTTAATTTTGCAGTTGCAATTGGAGTGGTTCAATTAAGGAAAGTATACTGATCAATTTAGAAAATTACTATCCTTAAATGATTTAAAATTACTTGAAATAATAAAAATTTGAAAGCTTTTGAGCATAACAAAGTTTTAATATCACAATTCTCGGTAATTAGAAATTTTTTAGAGTTTTTTAAGAATAATTCAATTTTGAAGGTTCATAATTGAAATTTTTTCCTTTTTCAAATCATTAGAATCATGTATATTAATCTTGTTTTGTATTTTTTTTCTAAATTCAAATTAAAAAGTTAAAAAAATGTGTTCCGTAGTAGATTTACTTTTTATTTTTAATGTAACCCATTTAATAATTACTTTTTATTTTTAATGTTTCTTTTTGAATAATTCAATTTTAAAGGGTTACAATAAAATTTTTTTCATTTTTAATGGAGAGTTAATTTTTTTAACTCAGAAAAATTTGGCTGATCAATTTTGATATTAAATTGTATTTTTTTTTATCTAACAGCAATTCAAAATGGTAATATAATGTTATATTATTCTATTCAGAAGCGCTGACTTAGAGTCAATCAATTTAGTGTTCAATTTCAAAGCTTCGGATTTTTTTTAGAAATGATACTAGTTTTTTCATTCTATTCGAAATATTGTTTTTTTACCTTATATAATTTTTGTTTGTTATGGAAAGTTTTCAATTCAAAATTGTTTAGTATTTTTTTTAATTTAGGGCTTTTAATTGGAAATTAATAATTATTGTTTTAAAAATATGGAAAATCCTTAGTATTTAAAACCTTTTTTATTAATGAATTTTTGAATTGCTTTTAGTTAAAATGATTTTAAATAAAAATCGAGGGACGTGAATGAGCGCTTCGCTCACGTTCATCTACTCCTAGTCTATAAATACTTTAAAGTCAGCCATATCTAAGGAAATAATTAGGAGAAAAATTACCTTTTTCTTAATTAAATGTAATTTGAGAAATCGTTTAAAGCAACCCTCTCCTAAATTCTTGAAAGCAATAAAGAGCAGTCAAATTACGTCGTTGTTGCTCGAGTAGGTGGAAACGTAATTAGTACCCTTTTTGAAAGTTTCAAAGCGACTTATTCTCTCAAACGTTTCTTTCCTTATACCCTTGACGGATTTTTGCTCCTCGTGTAAGGAGTAAGGTACTAATCAGTCACTCAGGAAGCCCTGAGTAGTTCCGTTATAGCGAAGGACTTGAGAAAAATTTAACTTTATGAATCACGAAGCATACCTTATAAGGGGGAGGATCGGCGTAACCCCAGAACTATCCATCGGCCGACGATCGGAGTCTTCTTCACGACTAAGAAGTAGGCGGAACTTAGGCGGGTGCCCGGATATGAGTCATTAGTCACTGTCTCACACAGAAGCGACTTACTTGGTTTTTAAATTATTAGCCTCGGTTTTGCAATACTTATTAGACGTACACTTATATAAGCTTTCGGTAACGTCACATCTTGGCGTGCAAAAAAAGTAGCTACTGTTACTTTTTAACCTCATGATCATTTAAAACTCATTTCTAGATATAAATATTGAAATAAAATCTTTAACGGGTTCTCTTTCCAGCTCTTTATGTTTCATCCCTCTCCTACATCCTTCACACACATGCTCTCATGCTTCCTCTTTCCACTCACAGATGCTGCACCATCTGTTCTCTTTCTTTACCCCATATATCCCTTTCCTTACGTCGTTTCAGAATCTAAATCTTATTATTCTGGTCCATCTTCCCTCTCCCCATCTCTTGTCTTAATAATTTGATAGTCATTTTTTATCATCGTATTATTTAATGTATCTCGATTCCTCAAGCATGCTCCATCTTTCTGTTGATTTCTGTCTCGTTCCTGCCTCTTTCCTCTAATTCTTAATGGTCCATTCCAGTCCCCTCCACTATATCTCTTGGCCTAAACAAATCCCTTCCTTCTATATGAATAATTCTATCCCCCTTTATCTTCTTTCTTCTACCTCCTTCAAACACTTTTCGCTCATCTCCCCACTTTCCCTTCTTTAGCTTCCCTTACAACTCCAATGCCCTCTTTCTTGCCCTATATCTTAACTTATCCCTTTGCGCTTCTTCTTTCATCACATACCCACGCGTCTACCAGTTTACTTCCAGCGCTTCACCTTATATACCTTTCTTGGAACGTCTCGATCTCTTCCTTTCCCTTCCATCCCAATATATCCACTCCGTTGCCTAATATGGTATACCAGTGTATCAAATAACAACTTTTTCCTTCATTAATCTTTTTTGAACCTTCTTCTTCCATCCTCCATATCTGTGACATTACCCCTCCTGCTTGTCTATCCTTTCTCTTCTATAAGTGCTATGATATCCATTTGCTTGCAAGGTACATCTCAAATATTTCAACTTCTTTACTTCTTCTAGCTTTATTCTCTTTCATATCTAGGTTCATTACACTACACTAACTTCTTTTTGCTTTCCCTTGAATACTGTTTTTATTTCTCGAATCATTATTTCCATCTCTTTGTTTACATTTCCCTCTCCCATTTTGATATTCTTAACCTTTTCCTTAAACTCTTCTTTTCCTTATGTTGACTAAATTCCTCTACCTAGTCTATTCACATTTATTTCCTTTTTATCCTTATTGTTATTGCTCTTCTATCCCTATCATGTCACTATTGTCGGAAAATAATCCAATTATATATCATTCCCTACCTCTACTTTCTTGAGCTTTTCTCTTACATCATCGTCCACTATCCCATAATCAATTACTGTTCCTTTCTCTCCTCCTAAGCGTGTGTATTACGCTTACTCATCATTCTCCATATTTCCGTTTAGGATAAACCATCCCATCTCCTCCAGAATCTTTAACCATTTCCTTCCCTCTCCATTCAGTGTCTTGTCTTTGGACTGCCTTCCTCGCTCTCGTCCCCAATACCGTCCTTATCTATCTCTTATTCTCGCGTTAAAATCTTATCATATTCAGTGTTCCCAATCCAACTCCCCAACTGCATTGCGCATGCGTTGCATCGGCAGTCTCATTGGCTGTAAATGGCGCGCTTTTTTCAAACTAATAGATGTGTAAATCAATTTTTAATAATAAATCATCATTGTGGAAATAATCACAAGTAATTTTCAAATCATAAAATAGTCTCTCAAAGTGCAAGGTGAAATAATTATTTTATTGTACTCTTTACAAATAAATGATTGATTTTAAATTCAAAGGAAGGAATACGTTTTTTGACCAATGTGAATTTCAAACCATTCATAATATTTTTCTGTACTTTATGATCATCATATATTTTTAAAAATTGATTTGCATATTCAATCATTTCAAATAAGCGCGTGATCAACATCCAATGAGGCTGCTGGTGCGACGCATGCGCAGCGCGTTTGGGGATCCAAATTGGAAGCACTGATCCTATTACAAGCCTCATCCCTTGTTTATCTCCTTCCATCTTCTTTTATCACAATTCTCTTATCTCCTCTGATTTCTCCAGCATACAAAGAAAAGCAATGGGATAATTTTGTTGCAGCTTATTTGTTATGAACTCAAAATAATTTTGTTTTTTCTCAACATGAGAAGACTTCAACCGTGACACTACAACATGAACACAGCTGTATTCTCATTCTCTGCTGTCTCATTTTTATTGCAACTCAAAACAATACAAAACCAGTGAGAGCCGAGCAAATTTTTATCAAGAAAAAGCTTCTGGCGTGAAAGTTGTTCATAAAGGTATAAATATGTTTTTTACGGAAAGAATTATTTAAAATAAAGTATCATCAAGAAGTTATGAAGGCTTAATTTTGGCTGCGCGTCCCATTTTTTCATGGAAATGCAACTCGCTCAAGACGACGTATTCATTAATCAGAATTAAAGGTATAAACATGCGAAATAATTTGTAAATGATAAATTTCAATTTTACTGCTCTTTAAAAAAAGGATAAAGAAATACTAGATATACAATTTTTTTAATTTTAAGGCTATCTTTATTTTTGATCAATACGTATGAATAATAAGAGATTATTAAATGCAACATGAAGACAATCTTTTCTATCCATAAAATTATGGAATAAAGTAAGAAGTCTAAAATTTAAACTTTATTTCTCTATTTGAAATTTTGGTATCCAAAAAAAAGTAATTTATTTTTTATGATACATTTTTATCAATACTTCAAACTAATGGGTGGCAGTACTGAACTATATAACCATAACAGTTTCATCGAAAATAGGTTTATCGAATAAAAAATTCTTAAAAAATCAAACACACATTATGGTAAAAACATTTTTTCTTTAGTTAAAATTTTAACGTATATAAAATCTTGTGCTTTAATGAAACAAAAAATATAATTTGTGTGCTTTTTTTTTTACTTTCGAGAAGCAAATGTCTGCTTAGGGTGGTCCAAATTTATACCTGTAAAAATTCGACTTTCGATTTTTGGTGATAAACCCCCTCCGTATTTTGTTCGTGTTCCAAAATATCTCAAAAATCCTCTTTTATTGTGCCCGGAAAATGCCCTAAAAAAGCATAATAGCAGTTTTCTATCAAATTCATGCTAAAGACGGTATTTTTGGAAATTGTTTCAACACGAATTATTTTTAATCGATAAGTGACGAGTTTTTCAGTATATTTTAAATAACGATAATTGTTGAAATAATTATTATTTGTTTAAACTTTTTTTCCCCTGTAACTCGTGAAAAGGTATTATCTTTCAGGATAAATTATACAAGTTTGATGAATGACAAGTAGTAGTTCTTGTTTAACCTATTTGGTAATTACTTAAACAAATTTCATTTGTTTAAACAATTTTTTCTTTTAAAAATCGTAAAAAGTTATTATTTTCTGGAAATGATTACACAATTAAAAAATGATGAGAGCAACATATTTTTAAAGGATATTTGGTGACTGTAAAAATAACGGATGCTGAGAGTAATATTTTTTCTAGAGGATATTCTGCAATTTTTCAAACAATTTTCGTTTGTTCAAATAACGTTTTCTCTGCAAATCGTGAAACATTATTCTTTTATGCAATTAATGACATAATTAACGAATGTCAAAAGTAATATTTTTTTGCTTAAGATATTTCCTTCTCTCAGAACGTTTACCCTATATTGTTAAAACAATAATAATTTGTTTAAAAAATTAAAATCTACTGCTCTAAGTGAAGTATATAGTGTTTTTTCTTTTCTTAAAACTACCTCCTTAGATAATTGGAATCTGTAAGCTAAAACTAATTTACATGTAGACATTTCCTAAAGAATATATAGCTTTTTTTTCTTCAAGTCATCCCCGTAGATAATCAGAATCTATGAACTGAAAATAATTTGCATGTAGATGTTTCCTAAAGTTTTGCAGCCTAGGAATTTCTTTCTGTAGTCTTGTAAGACATGTAACAAATAGAAAATTGTTGAAATAATTACCAAACAGTCCTCAAAAATAGATTACTTTTAACATTCTTTGATTGTGTCATTATATCTAGAAACTAATAACTTTTCACGATTTTAGGGAGAAAAAAAATAAAATTGTTTGAACAATTACCATATAAGGTTAACAAGAACTACTACTCTTGACATTCATCAACTTTGTACGATTTATTTCAGAAGATAACTTTTTACGATTTAGAATAACTTTTTAAATAATTTTTTTGGAAAGATTTGAAAAAATACCGTCTTTAGCATGAATTTTATAGAAAACTGCTTTTTTGCATTTTTTGGGGCATTTCCCGGGCACAATTACATGAGTTTCGCTGTGTCAAAATTAAAAGCTATTGCGTGGAAATTATTCCTCAAATGCTCCTTAAGAGGTGACAATACTTTAATTTTCAAAAAACTGATTTTTAAAAACCATGCAATCTCTAGCTCAAAAATGGAAATGTATTTTTCTATGACAAATTTGCTTCTAAAATATATATGTTATTGCTTAAATTTCTAGAAAGTTTATAGTGGAGAAAAATTTTTCGAACATTTTTAATTTCTTATGTTGCAAATCAGCTTTCATAAACAAATTTTTACAGTTCGATCATGGAAGTTAAGCAGCACTTGACATAGTTATACTTGAAAATATTTTGAAAAATACTAAAATAAGATAAGGCGAGAGGAAATGAGCATTATAGTCACATGAATTTTTACAGTGAACTTTATCCTTTTTAAGCTTCGAATGTATATCTTCTAAAACAATTAAAAGTTTCATGAAGTCACTTCAAGTAGAATACGTTATTTTGGTCATACGGTCCATTAAAATTAATAGTGGATTCAG
>CAKNWT010326084.1:0-12175 GCA_932066315.1 Andricus coriarius | reverse complement strand
TATGCATAATATTGATGATATTCCAGAAAATCAAATATTATTATAAATGATTTTTTAAATTTATTTTAGTTATATATTTGTTGCGTAAATGATAATTAAGCCTAACGTATTAATTCTTTGAAATAATAAACAATCATTATTTCGTAGCCTAATCGCAAGTAAAATCATACAAAATTTATTTTTTTCAATGACTTATTTACACATCAAGCACTTTTAATGCTTCGAAAATTGTTCATGTTTTATTGAAATAAATATTAGGATGTAATGAATTGGAATTCATATCCGACAAAAATGAAAAAAAATTAAACTTTTAGATGGCCGAGGTGTTAAGGCGACGGGACAAAGTTACAAGAATATAATAGGAAATTACATCAGAAGTTCGACACCCGGCTTATATACAAGAGACTTACGGAAACTCATTTCTTCATTTTTTTCTGTACAAAAACTTTTTTTATATTTTTAAATAACTGCAAAATTTATATATTGGACTCTTATGGCATAAAAAAGAATGATATAATTTAATTATTAATTATTTTTTATCAAAATAGCCGATCTGTCTAGAAACTAGTCGATCCGAGCGTTACATCCCAGCCTAGCCACAGGACAGTCAGCTTGTGGCGCGCCAGTGTCGAGTCAAGGCGGACAAGACAGAAACGGTACAGCGGCACGAAATTTTTCCATACGGGTTTTTTTAATTACTCAATAACTCTCGAATTGAGTAAATGAACTGCGCTCGTATCGTGAGTAAATTTTTCTGAAATAATGACGAAACTGTCGTGCTTTTGTTTTCCATTTTGGCAGTAATATATTACGTACGGTTGGAGAGCGGCTTGATTATTTGCCCAATGATGGCCCTGGATTGCATTTTGCACATGAAGCGTGCAATTTTCTGCAAAATTTATGCTTATCACAAGTTCCCCTTCTTTGATTTCATTATTCTCTTGGCTAAAATACGAAGCTTGCGACTTCGCAAAAAAATCGCGTTTTATAAGAACCGGCAGGCACAAGCCTGTGAACGGCGCCTCTCGAGCGGGTATCGCGGCACGCGGCTTGCGGCGCTAAACAATATTATTTATCATTAATCCAAAGAGCGAGCACAAAAAAGTTAAAACGGTTTCTGGATCATAAGCGTTCAGGCTTCCCACTACTTAAAAAAAATTTCAAATATCGTGTGTAGAACAGGGTCAAATCGCCATTTGTTTATTAAAAAATGATATAAATTAGCATCAATAACAAATAGCACATTTTTCAGAATTTTATTGTTAAATGCATTTATTTTTCACCATTCCCTGAAATTTTCATCAATTTTCCATGAATAGTTTACGAAATAATAATTTGTTAATCAAACGATGCAGAAATGTTTAATCAGACATTGTAAATAAACAAATGCATGTTTCTCAAAAAAATTTATAACGTGCTCTTATACTAATGAGTGGATTATTTTCCAATACTTAGTTTTAATTTTTCTTCCAACATCAAAAATCGTAGGCTCACTTGAGAAATTTCTACTCAGAATTAATTGAATTCTTCGATTTAATCGAATTACTTGTATTCCTCGACTTAATAGGATTACTTGCATTTTTTGAAATGCTTGAGTTCTTCGATTTACTTCAATTCTTCGATTTACTCGAATTAATTGAATTCCTCGATTTAATCGAATTACTTGAATTGCTTGAATTATTCGATTTCATCGAATTACTTGAATTGCTTGAATTCTTCGATATAATCAAATTCTTCGATATAATCGAATTCTTCGAATTGCTTGAATTCTTCGATTTACTTGAATTCTTCCATTTAATGGCATTACTTGAATTCTTCGATTTAATCGAATTACTTGAATTATTCGATTCAATCGAATTACTTGAATTCTTCGATTTACTCAAAATTACTTGAATTCTTCGACTTAGTCCAATTCATCAAATTACTTGAATTCGTCAAATTACTTCAATTCGTCGATTTACTTGATTTCTTGGAATCGATTGAATTCTTCGATTTAATAGAATAGCTTGAATTCTACGATTGAATCGAATTACTTGAATTCTTATATTTACTCGAATTACTTGAATTCTTCGATTTGCTCGAATTACTTGAATTATTCGATTCAATCGAATTGCTTGAATTCCTCGATTTAATAGAATTACTTGAATTCCTCCATTTAATCGAATTACTTGAATTCTTCGATTTAATCGAATTACTTGTATTCCTCGATTTGATAGAATTACTTGAATTTTTCGAAATGCTTGAATTCTTCGATTTACTTAAATTCTTCGATTTATTCGAATTCTGCGAATCACTCTAATTCTTCGATTCACTCAAAATTACTTGAATTCTTCGACTAAGTCGAATTCTTCAAATTACTTGAATTCGTGAAATTACTTGAATTCGTCGATTTACTTGATTTCTTGGAATTGATTGAATTCTTCGATTTAATAGAATAGCTTGAATTCTTCGATTTAATCGAATTACTTGAATTCTTCTATTTACTCGAATTACTTGAATTCTTCGATTTACTCGAATTACTTGAATTCTTCGATTTAATCGAATTACTTGAATTCCTCGATTCAATAGAATTACTTGAATTCTTCGATTTAATCGAATTACTTGAATTCCTCGATTTAATATAATTACTTGAATTCTTTGATTTAATCGGATTACTTGTATTCCTCGATTTAATAAAATTACTTGAATTTTTCGAAATGATTGAGTTCTTCGAATTACTTGAATTCTTCGATTTAATCGAATTACTTGAATTGCTTGAATTCTTCGATTTCATCGAATTACTTGAATTGCTTGAATTCTTCGATATAATCGAATTCTTCGATATAATCGAATTCTTCGAATTGCTTGAATTCTTCGCTTTACTTGAATTCTTCCATTTAATGGAATTACTTGAATTATTCGATTTAATCGAATTACTTGAATGCTTCGATTTAATCGAATTACTTGAATTATTCGATTCAATCGAATTACTTGAATTCTTCGATTCACTCAAAATTACTTGAATTCTTCGACTTAGTCGAATTCTTCAAATTACTTGAATTCGTCAAATTACTTGAATTCGTGGATCACTTGATTTCTTGGAATTGATTGAATTCTTCGATTTAATAGAATAGCTTGAATTCTTCGATTTAATCGAATTACTTGAATTCTTCTATTTACTCGAATTACTTAAATTCTTCGATTTACTCGAATTACTTGAATTATTCGATTCAATCGAATTACTTAAATTCCTCGATTTAATAGAATCACTTGAATTCTTCGATTTAATCGAATTACTTGAATTCTTCGATTTAATCGAATTACTTGAATTCCTCGATTTAATAGAATTACTTTAATGCTTTGATTTAATCGAATTACGTGTATTCCTCGATTTAACAGAATTACTTGAATTTTTAGAAATGATTGAGTTCTTCGAATTGCTTGAATTCTTCGATTTTATCGAATTACTTGAATAGCTTGAATTCTTCGATTTCATCGAATTACTGGAATTGCTAGAATTCTTCGAATTGCTTGAATTCTTCGATTTGCTTGAATTCTTCGATTGAATGGAATTGCTTGAAGTCTTCGATTTAATCGAATTACTTGAATTCTTCGATTTAATCGAATTACGAATTTCGTGGGTGTGGTGACCCCACACTTGTAGTTATTTACTACAAGAAACTATCTACCTAAAAAACACTACCCGAATCGGGTAGTGTCACGCTTAATGATATACTTGAATTGTTCGACTTAATCGAATCACTTGAATTCTTCGATTTAATCGAATTACTTGAACTATTCGATTCAATCGAATTACTTGAATTCTTCGATTTATTCGAATTACTTCAATTCTTCGATTTACTCCAATTAATTGAATTCTTCGATTTAATCGAATATCTTGAATTGCTTGAATTCTTCGATTTAACAGAATTAATTGAATTCTTCGATTTAATCGAATTACTTGAATTCCTCGATTTAATAGAATTACTTGAATTACTCGATTTAGTTGAATTCTTCGAGTAACTTGAATTCTTCTATTTACTTGAATTCTTCGATTTAATCGAATTCTTCGATGTAATCGAATTACTAGAATTCCTCGATTTAATAGAATTACTTGAATTATTTGATTTAGTTGGATTCTTCGAGTAACTTGAATTCTTCTATTTACTTGAATTCTTCGATTTAATCAAATTCTTCGATATAATCGAATTACTTGAATTCCTCGATTTAATAGAATTACTAACGGCTATACCACGCTGGAAGCACCAGTTCCCGTTAGATCACTGAAGTTAAGCAGTGTTGGGCGCGGTTAGTACTTGGATGGGTGACCGTCTGATACTACTGCGTTGCTGTTGGCGGTCGTGGGTGTGGTGAGCCTACACTTGTAGTTATTTACTACAAGAAACTATCCACCTAAAAAAACTTACTTGAATTCTTCGATTTAATCGAATTCTTCGATGTAATCGAATTACTTGAATTCCTCGATTCAATAGAATTACTTGAATTCTTCCATTTAGTCGAATTCTTTAAGTTACTTGAATTCGTCGATTTACTTGCATTCTTCGATTTAATCGAATTACTTGAATTCTTCCATTTAGTCGAATTCTTTAAGTTACTTGAATTCGTCGATTTACTTGCATTCTTCGATTTAATCGAATTACTTGAATTCTTCGATATAATCGAATTGCTTGAATTCTTGGATTTAGTCGAATAACTTGAATTATTCGATTTACTCAAATAACGTGAATTAATAGTCTGGGTCCGGACTATTAAGAACTTAAAGGGTTCGGATCCGGACCCGTGCCCTCAAGAATTTAAACGGCACGGTTGTGGAGGTTCCGGGTATGGATGAGGACCCTATAGAAATTGAAGGGTCGGGGTTCGGACCCGTTATCTAGGATCATTTATCAATCGGAAGTTAGCAAACTAAAAAAGACAGAAACTGGTACTAAAATAAAATATTTGTGTGATCATATTAGAACGCCCAAAAAAGGAACCCAGATAAAAATGAATGCCTGGTTTTTACTATGTAAATTTGACATGATAATGTCATAAATCTCAAGTATTTTGGTGAATTTAGTGTGGAAGAAAGAAATTAAAGAAACACAAATGATTTAGAACGACGAATGAGATAGAGATTATTATAATATTGACTTAAACATTTTCAAGAATATTCATTAGTTAGACTCTTATCGAGAGCATTTATAAGTTTCCTTTATTTCAAGAAAATGAGGGTAGTAATAATTATTCACTGTTTCATGTTAGTGGCTTATCCAAATCCTATTGGTAAATATAATACTTTAATTGAATAAAGTGCATTATTAATTGCAGTATGTTCCTTTAAATTAAAATATCTCTCTTAGAACTCTTTTTTATTTTAGTTCTCTGAACTATCAACTAATTTTTGTTTCCAAAACAAAAACTATGATTTATTTGAATAATTTGATGATAAATACAGTAAGTAATTTGGTATTTATGCTTTCTTTTTACAGAATTATTTGGGCTACGTAAAGGTTCCGCAGTTTATCCTCATCCCATTCAAATTCATCTTCACCATTTCGAAGGTTTTTTTTTATCTCCGCGTACACTACATTTACAAGCTGGCTCTTGGTATGTAGGAATAAATAAGAAAATTGATCAATCGTATGTCATTGGAGTTATCATAGATGGAAATTTAAATCCAATAATGACTCCTATAGCATATCCTCATAATAACTATGGAAGAGTTAAAGTACGCATAGATGGCGAAATTGCCAACGTCACTGTACCAATATTGAAAGAGGATCCTCTGAATAATCTCTTCTACAGGAAATTCGGGACGTCAAACATTCGTCCTGCCGAAATAAGCCAATAATTTAACTTAAGAATAAAAGTTAATGCATCTTTATGTTTGCGTAGTTTCATAAATTTATTTTCTCCGATATATTTTGAATCCTATCTAAAAAAAAGTGGTGTAACGATGTCTTTAAAATTGCGTAATCACTGTTGTTAAAAATGTGATTGGATTTGCATTGCTTGAAGTTGTTTTATTTTATCATGAAAAAAATTTATAAAAAAAGTAATAGAAAACCGTATACAAATTAAGGAAATGTGTTTTTTTAAATACACTGCGCTGATACATTAAAACGTTAAATTATCAAATAGATTATTGAATCTATCATACATTTTTTAGGTTAGTGATTTTCTTTGAAAATTAGTATTTTTTTAAATAATTGTATGGGCATGTAGTACATTATGTCACATATTACCGGCATTCACATATATTTTTTTTCCTGAACTTAGATTTAGGATGAAATTACTGTCAAGCAGATATGTGCAAATTCATAATGCAATTTTTGAAATCTATTAAAAGAATTGCAACGTGGTATTTTTAAGTGAATTAATGTAAATTAAAATTTCAGATAAGAGCGAGGTGAGAATGCAGCAAGTCTTTGGCAAATAAAGTTTTATTAGGTAACGTAGGTTTCCTGATAATATGGGCTTATCATTTAATTATTATATGTATCTATTTATTTTAGAAGTCCAAACACGGGTAAAGAAGTTTATTATCTAAGAGAAGTCTTTGTCAGACTTATAAAAATCGGTTCGACATAGACATCATATCACCAACAGAAATAAACTAATAAAAATTATAAAAATAATAATAGAAACAATATTTTTGTAAAGTTAAGATCACAGAATATCTATGCAATAAAGTGTGATGCGGATTTAAATAAAAATATAATCTTATTTTGTCGACGAGTGATGTAATCTGCTGTTAACGATAGACAGCAAATGTTATTGCCAAAAAGTTGACAACTTTAAGTCTCAGTCATTTTCGATTTTTCCTCTGGATAATAAATTTGGTCCAAAATTATTTAGTGAAGTTTAAAAATGTAGACGTTTTCGTTCAGAAATCATGAATAAAAATAAAAGATATTTCAATGAAGATCGCACTTTAAAAAAACCGCTTAACAGTAAAAAATTATTTTACGAAAATAACACACTTCCTTAATGTTGGCAGTATGAAATTAATATATATTTTTCGTATTTTCAGATTTTCTCGGTAATATTCATTTGCTATTTGTATACTAAAATTAAAAATAAAAATTTGGTACGAAAAGTAAAATGTTATCATGCCTTCCAATAAATAATTATGTCTTCATTGTATGATGAGTAAGTTTGGCTTCTCTCAATTTGATGAAATAATGTCATAAATCTGAACTATAGTGGTGACTTCAGTGTGGTAGAAAGAGGTAAATGAAATACAAATAGTTTAGAATGATGAATAAGATAGCAATTAGTATAATATATACTTAAATATTTTAAAGAATATCCATTAGTTAGACACTTATTCTTCATAAGTTTCCTTTATTTCAAAAAAATTAGAACCATAATAAGTATTCTGTGTTTCATCTTAGTGGATTTCCCTAAACCTAGTTGTGAATACAATATCTCCAAACCCTAAAACCACAGGTTCTAAAATCTTCGATTTTGCGAATTTCACAGGATAGGATTTTCAAAATTAAGTAGTTTGTAAATGTAGACGTTTACTGATAATCAGAAGCAAATTTTTGTATCCGTTTCGAGCAAGAAAGATTAGAACACTGATACAAGATTTAACTTTATTGTTACAAAATGCATGGAAATAGCACCTTGAGGCTCTGCAAGATCAGTATAAAGTTGGTTTCCTTTTCAATCATTGTTGATGAAATTTTTTTTTTCAATGTGTTCAACATTGCTCTGTGTTGTTATGCTATTGCTATACGTTGCTATATCATTCATAATTTTAACGTTGGAAGTCGTCTTAAATTTTGCACTGATTGTCATATTTCTTTATTGAATGATTGTAGTCTGAAAACGTGGCGAAATAAGATTTTCTTTTCTGAAAATGAGAATACTTCAAAGTGTGAAATTATAACATGAATTATGCATTGTCATTCTCCACTGTCTCATTTTTGTTGCAACTCAAAAAAACACCAAACCAGCTTAATTTTGAGCATCTGCCTTTTTCTATATACAACTAACGCGCGGAGAGTGCGGCTCTCGAGCTGTTTGTCACGCTTGACTGAGCAGACTCTCCCGCGCTTCCCGCATCACCAAATTTCAAGGCCATCTGTTATTGGAACGCCGTGAACTCAGATTACATGATTCTAAGTTCCTGTGTATATGAATGAAAAGAAGAACTAAAGACCGAAGACTTTTATTTATTTATTATTTTTTTAAAACCTTTTTTCAGTAGAAGAGGAGGGCCTTGCAGGTGAGACTGGAGGATGCTTGAGCGGGAGGCCCTTGGAGGTTACATGTGAAGATCTGAGGGCTTAGACGGTAGAGGGTATCGTGGGTATGGGAAAATATTCCTGACACAGCAGCGGTTCACATTCGTACTGCTAATTGGGAAAAGGCTGAATAGAGGTTAGAGGGAAAAAGGTGATATCTGAGGATACTACTCTAAAGAGGGAAAAGGGGCCAGATAAGGTAAGGTGTGGTGAGGAGAGGATATTGGTGGTGGGTAAGGGATGGTTTGGGGCTCTCGATTTCCGACACGTTTTGGCACGCCAAAAGGGCAAATGTGTAAAAGAAAAATAGGTTTAGTCAATGTAATAAGGTTGGGGCAAAGCGGCATGAGGTGTAGAAAACGCAACATAAAGTTGGGGTATAATTGTACAATTTTCAAATAAATCATAATTTTTTAACAATTTCAGGTGACGTTAGAGTTTATCACCAAAAATTAGCATTAAAAAAATCATTGTAGTTCGAACAAAATTTTCCATTTTTGAACAGTTTCAGGTTATATCAACGTTTTTCTCAGATAATCGGTTATTTTCAACAAAAATCATTAGATTCTGAAGAAGATTTATACATCTGAATAATTTTCTGTTATGTTGCAAAATGGAGTGATTTTGAGTTGTAAGTGTTTTCTCGTAGGTAATTGAAATTTTGTATTAGGAATTTTTGAAAAATTGTAGGTCATGTTTGCGTTTCACATAAAAATTGGGATTTTCAAATAAAAATCATTGGAGTTTGAACAAAATTTACGATCTTGTAACATTTTTTGATTATTACATGTCAGAACTATCAGAATCTGCAAATGGTCGTTCGTGGCTTAGGTCGTTTTTTCAAAAATTTACTTTTTTTAAATGTTAGTTTATTACGATTAAAACAAAAACTACGTATCTCATGAAAAAATGATTAACAACAAATTTGTAGCTTTTTTCCTACTGAACAAATTCTGTCTATTCATTTTTTTGTAGCTTGTACCATTTGACGGGTGGGGTTTGCGGGTTGACCCGCATAACCGCAATCAACCCGATAACCCACATTCAGTCCGCCAACCCGCAATCAAAGCGCATTTATCAATTTTAAATGATTATTAGTTAAACAGAAATTAAATAAGTTTTACTTAATTGGGATTATGTTACGCATTTTTGCATGCTTTCATTTGACGTGCTCTGTGGAAATGTGTGTATGTCAGGATCAAATTTTGCATTCCAATTTTGTCACACTTCCGCATATCCAATCGTAATTTATGCCTTTTGGAGTTCTAAAATTTGGCACTCATGCCTTTTTTTGAATGCCAATATTTTTGTTTTAGCAGGAAAAAATTACGACGAAGGGACGGACGTACACCTGTCCGAAATTATAAGGGCTTCAGCCCGGGGCTACGAAAACCATAAAAAGGGTTTTAGTTTGGTCAATCTTTTATTTTCGAAGCTTCTCAGGTTTTTAAGTTGATTGTAATTTGTTGCGCGTTCAAGGGTTTTGCGGGTTGAATTCAGGTTGTCGGGTTTAATGCAGGTTTAATTGCAGGTCTGCATGCCCACCCGCAAACCCGACGCGCCCGCATCAATTTTGCACATCCCTAGTAACCATTGAATGAGTTAAATCCCCTTTAAACCAACAAGGGGCCTATGCGGTTCCTAGAACCTCAAGTGATACGGCTGGGAATGAAACTTTAATCAATACCATAAACGAGGGTAAAGGTACTGAGTATACTGGGCCCGAAAAAGGTCATATGAAAAAGTATGTTACTGCTGACAGAAGGAGGAGCTACCATTGCCAGCAACTTCTGTTGCAAGGTAAGACAACCCCTCAAGAAAGGACCCAGAATCGGTTCCGGTATGGTAGCGGCACTCCTAAACAAGACAGAGAAGCTCAGATGGGCAGAATCATTGTCCCGGGTAACTCATACAGTCTCGCCCTTCAAAGATACCAGAAATTGACTATTGTATCTGAGGGATTCTCGTAAAATAAGCTCTAATTAGAGCAAGCAGTGGCTATTAAGGTAGCTTTCGAGACTAAGATCGCCGGGATAAAGCCTGGTGACATTATCTTGAGGTTTGAAAACTGCTGATATAAAAACAACTTACTTAGGCTGTAGACGGTTTGAAATCACGGGAGAATGCAAGAAAGATAGCCATTGATTTTAAGGACCATCCTAAGCCTACCAAGTTTATGGCATGAATAACCAGCACTTGCGAGAAATCATCAACCAGCCTTGAAAGGTTGAAAATCCATACCCCCTAAATTAAAAACAGGGAAATGGTCCATCATTGATGTTGGAAAAGACACCAGGATAACCCAGTTAGTCCTGAGTGCAGAACTTTCAATGGTCCAAAGCAACGAAAACTGGTTCCGTCAGATAATCCGAGAGATAATGCTGATTCTTAAATAAACAGCGTATACTCCTCGGATTTGGTTTTTATCCAAACTAATCTTCACAACTGTAAATTTTCGTCAGCCACCTTAAGCAGGCGCATCACAGTGGAACAAACAGCTTTTGTTGTGATTCAAGAACCTTGACATTAGAAGGTAGAAGTGAAGGGTATAGACGAGAAATACGGCACTATTATCTCTGGATCCACCACCATCAAAGGAATGGAAACGTTTGGTGGATTACTATAGTTTAAAGGATAGCCACTGATCATTGGACGTGATGCGAATGTGCATTATATGTGACCGTCCGCGAAGGAAGGGACCTAATGCGTCAAAGCTGAATTTTACAGGACGGGCGATCGTAGCAGAGTCCGCAAGCCATCATTTGAGTAGTGGGGATGCGTCTACGAGAAGCACCCCCTCCACTTACCACTACACTTTTAGGCTCGAGTCACTGGAGCTCACGGACACGTCGCGCATATATCTCCGTGGTAAGTGGTGAGGCTGGTTTTCGTAGGCTTCTAGCTCGGTCTCCGCGTATGCTTATCATGCCAGCTTTGTAGCTTAATAACAAGAAAAGTAATTGAATTTAAAAAATGGTGATTATTGGAAATGAAAGAGTAACTCATAAACTATTGATTGGCGTAAGAAAATGAAAATCTATTTTTTCCGCATTAGGTCCCTTTTTACGCGGACGATCACATATAATAATATTGAACAAGAAGATCATCAAAAACACAGGTGAGTACCTTTTTGATTACCTTTTAACTACCGATTCAATCATATTGAATCACGAAAAGACACAAACCTTCATGACATCTAGATGCCAAGAGGTTATTGATTTAACCATATGCCCTATATCCATTGGTGAAACATCCAGAGACTGACACATATTGCATGAGAGGTCTCTGTAAGATCACAGGCATACATGCTGTCCACTGACGCTGTTCTGATCTAATCACGTATAGGAACTCAAGAGCAACTGACTATGACAAATATAGAAAAGATCTTTAAGAGTCTTCGGTGGAATTGTAGACTTTAGACATTAAAAAAAGAAAGTAGGAAGCTATATCATAGACCCAGAAGAACTGGAAACTGGGACTCTTGTAAGATTAGTGTAGCTGGATATACTAATGAAGTACACTTTTGTCAAAGGAACTCATAGAGGAAGCATTTTCAGGTCACTCAAAATGTACCTGATACTGCGAAACTCAAGAGAGATTATTAAACAAGACTTTTGCATAGATTAGAATGAAATCTTGTACAGCCTGATTTTGATTTATTTATCACCAAAAGTCAAAATGTCAAGATCAATCAAAATTAACTTGATTACATACACAGAAAAACTGAAACCTGATTCATTCTACGGACTTATCTGAACTTAATTCCATATTATCTATGTTCAGTGATTGGAATATTATCCACACGGTCATACGGTCATACGGTCATACGGTCCATTACAATTAATAGTGGATTCAGTTGTCAAGAATCATGCTTTATTCGTCAAGTTTCTTAAAAAAACCAACGTATGTTTCGACCTTGTTGCAGGCCTTCTTCAAGG
>CAKNWT010326083.1:0-10466 GCA_932066315.1 Andricus coriarius | reverse complement strand
TTTCTGTCCTAGGCGTCTATGCCTCTTCTTTAAACCTTTTATTTTCCTTCTGTTTTTTATCACAAATATCAGTATTCTCCTTATTTTTTTTCCTATGTACTTCTCCACTGCTTTTCCCTTTTCTCCATTTGCTTACTTCCTTTTTCACTTTCTTGTTCTTCTCTTTACAATCCTCATTCCATCCACATGTAACCCCTCTTGTACTAACTTCTGTTGGATTTTGTTTTTAGGTTCTTTTAATTTAATTCGCGCTGAAGCGGAAAAAAACAAAAAGGCCAAATTTCTTTAAAACAGGGAAACAGAGAGTAAAAAGGAGGAAAACAGAGCAATTCTTCGACAAAGTAGATTTTTAAACACCGATCTTTGTTTTGAGATGAACATAGATGACTTGAGGTATTTTACATTTATCAAAACATGAATGTTATATTATAATTATATTATACTTTACGAAGAATTTTCTTATGATCATTACTTCCAAAATCGTCCAGAATCTTTGGAGATTGATTCTCCAAATATTTAAAGGTAATTTAGCTTAAACTAACAAATCATTTAACGTACTTTTCTCAAAATATACGTAAAACGCTGTGATGGACGTAGTTGATACGAATTTCGAGGAAAAGGATGAATGTGTGCGTAAAAAATTATTTTATGAATTTAAATTAATAAAAAAGATTTTCCGAGAGCCCTGAATAGCTTTTAAAGTAAATAAGAAAAAAACAGTTAATTGAAAACGGCCCATATTGATGTAGCGGGAATTTAGGGAGCTTGATCGGGCAGTTAGTGTTGTAACAGGCAGTTGAGGAGGTCAGTTAGGTACTCAAGATGGTAACGGGGATTTCAGGAAGCTGGTCAGACATTTTTGGAAGTAGCGAGTATTTGAAGAGGTTGGCTAGGTAGTCAGGAAGCTATCGGGCATTTAAGGAAGCTGGTCAGGCAGTTATAGAAGCATGGAGTATTTGACGAGGTTGGTTAGGTAGTCAGCATGTTTGCGGACATTTAAGGAAGCTAGGCAGGCAGTTTGGGAATTAGCAATAATTCGGGGAGGTTGGTAAGGTAGTCAGGAAGGCAGCGAACATTTTAGGAAGCTGGTCAGTCTCTTAGGGAAGTAGCAAGTATTTGAAGAGGTTGCCCTGGCGAAAGTTTCGGACAGGGATTCATTCCTAACCAATCCGAAGTCATAGGAATCATTTCGGAATCTGTATCCGAACCAATCCGAAGTTTGCGGACATTCGAAGAAGCTAGTCAGGCAGTTTGGGAATTAACGATAATTCGGGGAGGTTGGTAAGGTAGTCAGGAAGGCAGCGGACATTTTAGGAAGCTGGTCAGGCTCTTAGGGAAGTAACGAGTATTTGAAAAGGTTGGTTAGGTATTCAGGAAGTAAGCAGACATTTAGGGAAGCTGGCCAGGCAGTTTGGGAATTAGCGAGTATTTGGGGAGGTTGGTTCGGTAGTCAAGAAGTTAGCGGACATTTGAGGAAGGTAGTCAGGCTATTAGTGAAGTAGCGAGTACTTGGGGAGTTTGGTTAGGTAGTCAAGAAGGTCGCTGGTATTTAGGGAGGCTGATCACGCGGCTGATAAAGTAGCGGAAATTTTAAGGTGTTGGTAAGATGGTTAGAAAGATAGCGAGAATATCGGGAGGTGGTATTGACAACTAGGGAAGTACCGGACTTTTGGGGACGTTGGTTAGGTAGTCAGGAAGGTACCTGGCATTTGGAGATATTAGTGGAACACTTAAGGACGTAGTGGGCATTTTTAGAGATTGAGGGAATTTGTAGTGGTTGGTTGGGCATTTAGCGATGAACCGGTCATGTAGGATGGTTGGCCTAGCTCATAAGGAAGTAGCTGGAATTTAGGCATGTTGGTTATGCAGTTAGGAAGATAGAGGGCATTTCGGGAGTTTGTTAGATGGTTAGGAAGGTACCAGAAATTTAGAGAGAATGTTCAAGCAGTTAGGAAGGTAGCTGAAATTCATGAAGATTGATCGGGTAGTTAGGGAAGTGGCTGGCATTTGGGGAGGTCAATAAATCAGTTAGGAAGGACTTTTAGGGCAGTTGGTCCGTAGTGTACATGTAGCGGGAATTTGCGGAGATTAGTTAGATAATTAGAAAGGTTGCAGGAATGTAGGGGGATTAAAATGGGTGAATTCTGATATGCGTGATGAACTTCGAACTGGTTCGGAAAGCACGTTAATCACACATATCTTTTTCAACGCCAATAAACTATAAAACTAAATCTGTCAAGGGAGAAATTGTATCTGCTTCGGAGAGTCTCCTGTACTGATGTAATACCCTAAAAACCATCGACGGGCAGGCTGGTGGGATGCTGTGTCTTTACAGGCGCATCTGTTGATTAGCAGGTTCTCTCAGTAGCTTACTTTTACCTTTTTTCGATCCACGTTGTTTATATATCTCTTCTAACACAGGTTGAATTCTCCGTACAATCCGGTCATTCAAAATAGCTGTACAGATCGTATACAACATGTTCAGACAAGTTATTGGCCTGTTCCATGGGTTCCATGGGTTGGACAAGCCGCCTTTCTTCGGCAGGACTACAGTGCGTCCTAACACCAGCCACTTTCGAATAGTGTCTCCGACTTCAAATATGAGCTGAAGATGCGAGCTAGAAGTTGGTGTATAGAAGTAAACTTTGTCCACTAAAAGTTTTGTCACAATCTGGTCCTCCGACGGAGAAGTTATTTGTGCCCCTCAGTGGTTTCTCCAGCTTTTCGGCAGTGAAAGACTGATATTCATCCTTAGATCTTATGAGGTTGTCGCAAAGCTCCAAGAGGCGGATGATGTTCTCAATGTTTTCCAAAACTTATGGTTGGACTCCGTAAACCTCTCTCCAGAAGGTTTCGATCTCGTCGATCAAATACTTTCAATTTCAAATTATTCAATTCGTAACGCCTTCAGTTAGAAATGATGCTAGTTCAATTCCTTTTCATTTTATTCGAAATAGTGTCCATTTTCCCACATTTTCCCTGACATAAAATTTTCTCATTTGAAGCCTTGAGACAGTCAGTCTCAACCTTAATAGTTTTTTAAAGTAAAATGAAATATTCTAGATAATACGGGAAAAAGTTAATTTCATACGCCCCTGTCTCAACGGGGAATTTTGAATGCGAATATGAACTCGCGCGTAAAGGTTATTTCGCGAATTTTGAACGATTGATAATTCCACGCATTCCGCGCATGCTAATAGGAAATGGTGGATATAACGTGGGTCCTCGCGGGTCCCGAAGCCAGTCGAAAGGCTTGGAGAGTTCTATTCAATTTGGGATCTCAGAGGATGTGCTGCCTTTGAAGCTCTCCCTGAATTCAGAGAACTTCAAGCCAGAAGTTATCTTCAGAAAGCAACTTAACCACTAAAGAATGAAAAGCTATATTCACTTTGCGAAACTTTTTTGTGGTTTGTTGTAAATGAAATCGGAGTCGAAAGGAAATTTATTTCGTCACAGCTTTGTACTCTATCCTTATCGATGGAGACCTCGCTGTGCGAATCTTTGGCTTTTCTTCACTGAAATTGGAAGAACAATTCTTTGGAGTAAAGTGAATTTGACTGATCACTTAGAAACGCATTTTACCGAAAATAAATCCTACGCAATCATGTCTCACTTAAGTGGTCATAAACTGCTCCTAAAAAAATGACAGACTAATTTATTAAAACCTTCAAAATGAATCGGAGAAATGATGTTCTCTATCTCGAATCTTTTGTAATAATTGATTATGGATCTTTGGACAATTACATATCACGTGAATTTCTTATGGCCAATTACTTCTTATTGAAAGGCCTCCGTATCCTTAAAAGTAAATTTGTGTTATCGGTTTGTCAAGAGGAACCCATTCTAATTCCAAGGGTTTCATTATTAGTCAATTATAGTAATAGGATTTTAAGGGCAATTTTCAAATATCCTTCCAGTATTTGAACCGACGTCAATAATTGATTACGATTTGCTGATTAGGACACAGTAAATAGCAAACTGAACTAATTTTCAATGATTAATTGCATTATTGAAACGGGAAGATATGCAAAATACCTATTAAATAAATTAGGACTATAAATTATAAGAAATCCGTAGAATTATGTGAGAGCATTGAGATTTAATTGCTAAAATGATAATAAAGTTGTTTATTCTTAATATTTAAAAATTTGTTTAATAGCAGACTTTTGTTAATAATTTTATAAGAACAAATTTTCTGTCGTTAAGAAAAGAAATATGTTTTTATACATAAATATTTTGACAAATTATTCAGTGACTTCGGTCTTTAAGGTCTTAACGTGTCAAAGGCGTCACTCTGTGTTTTTCTTTGTCGAATTTACTGGTGTTAATGTATTCACTCTTAAGCCATGGCTTTGATGAAAATCGTATGTTTGTTAAAAACGTTTTACAATCTTGTTTTCGTGATCCCATTGCAAACTGGCAAAATTGCTTCCTAAAATAAAAGTGCGAATAAGATAACAAATAGTATATATAGACTGCAACATTATCAAGAATATTCATTAATTATTAAAATTATTATCAACATTTTTAATAAGTGGGGTTCTTTGACTTTAGTAAAATGAGTGCCCTGACTATCACTCTATTCTTGATGTTGACGATTGCTCCTAAGCCTATTGGTAAGTATAATAATATATCTGTAATAAAAGCTAATTATGATTCTTTGCGGTCTTTAAATATATACATTATTTCTAATGCATAAAGTATTAGAGGCATAATATTGCGCAATCTACTCGGCTGAGTTTATTATTATTAATTATAAAAAAAATTTTATTATGGAATTCTAAATTGTTTATGTTTTCAATATTAGAAAATGTAGAATCAGGGAGGGGAAAATACGCTTAGCTCGCGTGCCTTTACTGCTAGTAGTTAATACAATAATTCATTTATTACATATAATTTTTCATTGCAGAATTAGTTTTTACGCGCTCTGGATTCGAAGAAGGAGAAATAATTATTCATCCTCATTTTTACGAAAATAACTTAAAACGTGGTGAATACTTCCAATTACAGAGAGGACAGAGGGAAGTAGTAATAGATCAGAGTCGCAAGTACATCATTGGATTTGCCGCACTTACGCAAGAGGGACATTATGTTTTGTGTCCATTCGTCCGTACTGAAATCTATGGAGAGCCACCAGTAAAACTTAAATTGATCATAAATGGCAAAGAAACCAGGAAATATAAAACAATACGGGCAAATGATGCTCTGAATAGTCAGTTCTTCGAGATCGTTGCGCCTCCGAACATTATTCATACTGTACAAGTTACCTCCCTGGTGCAAGACGCATAGACTCGTTCGAAGTGAGAGGTAAATCCAGTCCGAATGATTCCGGCTGATTATAATTAATTCTTTTTTATTCCTAATTGGTGTCTTAAGTTCATTCCAAATGAGTCCGCAACAATTGCGCAATCACTTCGGTTGATTCTGCGAAAATCCGTAAGAACTTATTACGTATGAATCCAGCGCAATATGCGTGCTCATTCCAAATGATTCGGTGTCATTCCTTTCTCATTTGGAATGATTGCGCAGGTATCAGAATTTTTCTTTAAACTTCTGAGTCATTCGGATTCATCCTTCAAAAGTTTAGATTAACCCAGGTTGATGAGGAATATACACTCGGAACCCGGTTTAGTAATAGTGTCGGAAGTTGCCTGCATATAGCCTTGTTACTAAATCGGAGCATTCGAAACGCAAACATTTAGGGCCGTCTGAACCGTTTCCAATTGGCATGCCTTGGTGTAATTATACATTAGCCCCCGCAGAGTCATTTGGACTCATTTGGAATGAATTTCCGAATGAAACGAATTGATCCGGAATGGTTTAATAAAATTCTTTGCTGATTCAAACGGACTAGATTCGGAATGATTTGGAAACAGATTTCGCATTCGCATGGAAATAAACAGATTTCATTTCTCGGAAACAGAGGGACTCAGGTTTAATCATTTTCATTTTTAATTATTCCGAAACTACCCCCAGGAATGTACTGCTGGTGGATTTTCTTTTATCAGAAAAAAATTGCTTGTACTTGCGTGAAATGTAATCCTATTCTTCTGATCAGTTAATTACCCAGGTCCACTATATGTAACCGTCCGCGAAGAAAGAGATCTAATGCGGAAAAAATCGCTTTTCATTTTCTTACGCCAGTCCATAGTTTCTGAGTTACTCTTTCATTTCCAATAATCAGAAATGTTTTGAGTTAATTATGTTTCTCATTATTAAGCTGCTATTATAGGCATGATAAGCGTGCGCGGAGACCAAACGAGAGGCCTACGAAAGCCAGCCCCACCACTTACCACTACAACTATACGCGACGTGACCGTGAACTGCACTGACTCATGCCTAAAAGTGTAGTGGTAAGTCGAGGGGGTGCTTTTCGTACACGCATCCCCACTATTCAAATGCTGGCTTGCGGGCTCTGTTACGATCGCCCGTCCTGTAAAATTCAGCTTTGACGCATTAGGTCCCTTTCTTCGTGGACGGTCACATATATAATCTATATATAAATTTTCCACCTGAGGCTACTCAATGATAGAGCATTTCGCTAATCGTCTGAGCTTGGGAAGGGTTTTCTGCAGTTTTCCTCTCCCTAATTCGGCTGCAGACGATATATATAGGCAATAGTTAATGATAGACGGAAAAGACAGGTTTATCTAAATATAAATGTCAATAAAGTATAAGTACATGTAAGTCATGGAATAAACAATGTTTGAAAACATTTTATTATTTTTTAAATTCGTTTGGAACTTCCTAACCCTGAAGTATTTTTGCGATTCCAATTTGAAATAAACAGATTTTTACATACAAATTATTTGCCTGGCGGGAATGAATCTCCGACTGGTTGGACAAAAATGCCAAAGAAAACTGGCAACGGGGATTTGTTCCTGCGCCCCCAAAGCCGTAAAATCCGTTGAGTTTGAAATCCCATCTGCTAAATAAGGAAAAATATTTCAATTTGTAAAAAGAAGTCTCCCTCCTTGTCCTGTCAGTCAGCATTCTCTGCACCTCCCTTTTCTTCCTCGCCAAATCGTAATCGATGAAAACCCCTTATCCTTTATCCTATTTTTATTTTTCATTACCCCCAACTTCTCTTCCCAGCTCTCCAATTTCACAATAGCTACTTTCTTCTCCTTTCTCCCCTCCAGCCTAACTTTCCCTGCCTTGCCTTTAACCCACTCTATACCCTGTAGCAGCGCTTCCACACCCTCCCTTTCTTCTCTTTTCTCTCCATTCTCAACTCCATTGCCCTTATCCTTTCCCTATCCGC
Source organism: Andricus coriarius (assembly GCA_932066315.1). Classification (NCBI taxonomy): domain Eukaryota; kingdom Metazoa; phylum Arthropoda; class Insecta; order Hymenoptera; family Cynipidae; genus Andricus; species Andricus coriarius. The sequence continues at coordinate 3,202 of CAKNWT010326083.1, read as the reverse complement.
CCTCTCCTCCTTTTCATTCCTACTACTAACTCATTTATCACATACATTTATTAATTACTTTATTGTTTGTTCAATATTTAATTTTTTTCTAAATGCAAGGGTACAGAAATCAAAAAAGACGGTTTTTCAATTCTGCTATCTCAATTTTCTGATTTACTCTTTTATTTCCCTTTCTCTATTGCTTACCTTCCAAACCTCTTTTTCTGCCCTAGCCTTCTCCGCCTCTTCTTAAAACCTTTGAGTTTCCTCCTATTTTTTATCATACATCTCGGTATTCTCCTTATTTTTTCTCCTATATACTTCTCCACTGCTTTGCCCTTTTATCCATTTTCACACCAACTTTTCACTTCCTTGTTCTTCTCTTTACAATCCCCATTCCACCCATATCTACCACCTCTTTCACTAACTTCTTTTTTTCCTGTTCCTTTTCTTCCTGTTCCTTTTTTTCCTGTTCCTTTTTTTCCTTATATTTGCAAATCTACACTTCCTGTGCTTTTTAGCTTTACTGCTTTTTCTACCCTTAAGTTTATTAGTCTTTAGTCCCTCTAATTTCATTATAATTGGAAAGTGATCCGAATTTATATAATCCTCCCCTCGTCGTCCACTCTTAAATTATCAATTATAGTTCTCTTTCTTCTCCTGAGCGTGTATATTTTTATCTTTCTCCTCTTTACATATTTCTATTTAAGATGTACCGTCTTATCTCCTACAAGCTCTTTAATAACATCTTTTCCTCATAATTCCAGTATCTTGTGTTTGGATTTTTTTCCTCGCCCTGTCATCTGTAACCTCTTAGTAACCTTCCCCTTACTGTTTTCCCAAGGTAAAATTGTTTGAGGGTAAAATGCATATTTGAAAAATGTTAATATAGTTTTATTTTTTTTATTTATTAATTTATTCCTAATATGTTGAGGGTAGTTCAAGAACTTGAACTACCCTCGAAAGGGATGAATGTTGATCATAATAATTATAAATAGCGATAACAATAATAATATAATAATAGAGATTCCGGGGCTTAGTTGGTTCGGCGCTCGGACTTTACGTTAAAGATCCGAGGTTCGATCCCTGAGCCGGTAACTCTGGAAATTTTTCCATGTATTGTACTTTTATCGATGTCCCGGTGGTTCGGATTCCACCTCAGGCTGTAGGTCCCTCCATTATGGACTTGTTTACAACCCAGTCAGTCAATGCTGGGGTAAAAAGCAGGCGTTGCTCAATATTTTAAATTAGGCACACTGCGGTCACTTCGCGGTCACGAAATTGCGTAACCGTTCCGCTCACGCGGTCCGCTAGGGTTTCTATTAAATGCCACAATGAATTTTGATTTAAATTCACTTATTGATTCATTTTCATTGAATTATCATAGCGTCCGCGAAGAAAGGGACCTGATGGGTCAAAGTTGGAATTTACAGGACGGATGATCGTAACAGAGTCCGCAAGCCAGCATTTGAGTAGTGGGGATGCGTCTACGAAAAGTACCCCCTCCACTTACCACTATACTTTTAGGCACGAGCCAGTGGAGCTGACGGACACGTCGCGTACAGCTGTAGTGGTAAGTGGTGGGGCTGACTTTCGTAGGCCTCTCGTTCGGTCTCCGCGTACGCTTATCATGCCTATGTTTGTAGCTTCATAACAAGAAAAGTAATTAACTAAACAATTTTTTGATTATTGCAAATGAAAGAGTAACTCAGAAGCTATCTATTGGCGTGAAAAAATGAAAATCGATTTTTCCCGCATTAGGTCCCTTTCTTCGCGGACGATCACAAATGGACTGCTCATAGCGGTCAAGTTTGTTCTGGCGCCGCTGCGCCCCTCTTGACGACTATGACTACCAGTCATGCGGTTTAACACTAATTGAATAGGCAGTAGTTAGCTTAGAAGCTGAGACGGCTTCGAAGTACGTCCCATCATTGATAGAAATTTTATACATCTTGTCGGCGACTCCGTTATTATCTATGATCAATTCCATTTCTCTTCCTCCATCAGGAAAGTTACCGAATAATGGACACAAAAAATACTGAGCTCCAACTTTCTCGGCAAATCCAACGACGCATCCATGCTTTACTAAAACTTTCCAGGGGGTGCTTGGCAACTTTGTTATTATTCCTGGATTTGCCTTACTTACGTAAGTATGATCAGGCGACATTTTAATTTTTGGACGTCTTGCAAGGCACGAAAAACAGGAAAGTGATTCTGCAAAGTTAAATTTCAAGTAGTAAATACATTTTTTATTCAACTGTTTAATTACACAGCACCACAAAATCTAACACCATGCAACACGGACCAGACTAGGTGGGTCTTATATTTTCGAAGTCGCTGAATTGAAATCAGTTGTCCGTTTGGTCCCATCAGGTCAGGGTCAAGGTCAACTCAAGTTCAAACCTACCAAATTCATCGCTAACCAAATAAGTCAGGGTACCTATAGGTTTTCGGGATCGCTGAATTCGAATCCGTTATCAAGGTCAGTTCAAGGTCAAACTTACAAAATTCATCGCTAACCAATTAGGTCAGGGTATGTATAGGTTTTCGGGGTCGCTGAATTCAAATCCGTTGTCCGTTTGGTCCCATCAGGTCAGGGTCAAGGTCAATTCAAGGTCAAACCTACAAAATTAATCGCAAACCAAGTAATTCAGAGTACCTATAGGGTTTCGCGGTCGCTGAATTCAAATCCATTGTCCGTTTGGTCCTATCAGATCAGGGACAAGGTCACTTCAAGGTCAAACTCACCAAATTCATCGCTAAACAATAAAGTCAGGGTACATATAGGTTTTCGGGGTCGCTGAATTCAAATCCGTTGTCCGTTTAGTTTGACCTCCAATTGACCTTGACCTGATGAGACCAAACGGACAATGGACTTGAATTCAGCGACCCCGAAACCTTTAGGTACCCTGACTTAATTGTTAAGCGATGAATTTTGTAAGTTTAACCTTCAACTGACCTGGGCCCTGACCTGATGAGACCAAACGGACAACGGATTCGAATTCAGCGACCCCGAAAATATAAGACCCACCTAGTCTGGTCCGCAGGGAAATATTTGAAAAATGTCAAGGGTGAAATGGCAGGTGTCTATAGTAATAAATTTTGAAAATAGAAGGAAAATAGTGTCATGCAATTTTTTCAGTATTACACCAAGGGATTTTTTTCTGCTATAAGATATAAATATCCTATAAAATCTTTTAAAATCCTTTCGAATCTTTTGCTG
>CAKNWT010326081.1:0-14128 GCA_932066315.1 Andricus coriarius | reverse complement strand
CGTTGCACTGCCAATAAATGACAAAGAACTTGAATAAAATAATGTTTATTTTATCTAGGTAAACCTAAAATAATACGCTATTTTTAGTGAACCTTATTAAATGAGTCTTAATTAAGCTCTGAATTATAAAAATACAAATAGGTTCCGCTACACTATGGATGGAAGACAATAATTGTATTCAAGTTCTTGGGCATTCTAAACACGAAAGTCGAAAGGGTAATAGATTTTATAAAAATTGTATTACAATTCCAACTGTAGCTTCTAAATATTCAAAGTAGGGCCTGTAGCTTCTAAATATTCAAAGTAGGGCCTGTAGCTTCAAATGGATTCAAAGGAGGCTCTAATGTTTAATTCCCTAGGATTAAAAACCTTGAAGTAGGGGCTATAGGTTTAAATTCTTCAAAGCAGGTTCTAATAAGGAGCTGTAGCTTCAAAGTAGGGCCTAAATTTCGACTCGGGCCTATTGCCAAATTTAATGCCATGCATTTTTTTTAACCTGTGGTGTTGCTAGATTAACGCTAAGCTTGCAGCACTACACAAAGAAGAAAAGACCTGAAATATATTTCTTTGCCTTATAATTTGGGGCTCTAAGATTATGCCCTATAATTTTCTAGAATATTTTTATGAACAATTATTGTCTAAACAATTAAAGCATGTTCTACAAGAGTGCATTATTTGCCACTTATCATAAAGGTCATATAATATGTGAATACAGGTACAAAATGATCTTTATGGCAATTGGCGTATAATGCTCTGTTGTAGAGTGCGCTTTAATCAGTGAAAATTAGAAGAAAAAAACTTTTGCCACTTACTCTAATTACAGGCTTATTTAAGACTTACAAAATATGCAAAAGAAATTTTTGTTGACGGTTATTGAAGTAATATTTGTTTAATACTGTTGTGAAATCAAATTTTGTTTTTATGCTCTTAATATTATTTTGCTTCAGAATTTGAGTAAGAGTCAATTGACTGTCGCATTCTTCACATTGATTGGTTAAACAAAACTTGTTTTAAAAAATTTGAAACAAATTTCCACTCCATATTTTGAGTCTTAAATGAACCTGAAATTATCTTGTGCAACGTAGGTTGTTTTCTTGTTGTATTTTTTTGTGGTACTGCCACCGAACATTAACAATAGCAATAGTTAACAATAGGAAATTAAATGAGCCCTAAATTATAGCGCAAAGAAATATTGATCAGGTCTTTTCTTTCTTTGTTTGGTGCTGCTAGATTAATGTTAAGCTAGCAGGATCACAGCTTTAAAAAAATGCAGACCATTAAATTTGACAATAAAGCATTAAATGAACCCTAAATAAGCCCTAAATAATAGGGCAAAGAAATATTGGTTAGGTCGTTTTTTATATGTGATGTTGTTAACTTTTAAGCTAGCATGACCACAGGCTGTTTAAAATGCAGAGTATTAAATTTTGCAATAGGGCATTAAATTAGCCCTGAATGACCACCACTGGTGAGGTAAAAGAAATTTTTCTTAAATTCACGGGTCATCTTAGAAAACTTGTTTAATGCTGATCCCATGGGAAATTATTAAATTGAAAAATAGTACAAGTTAGTATTTTATCTGGTGAATTCTGCCAATTTAGTAAGTAAATGCACATATGCAGTTCCACAGAAAAAAGGATGTAAAGAACCCGATAATTCAAAGCAAATATCTGCAAGGAATTCCATGTGGGTTTAAAATGAGTTTTCTTGCGAAATGCCCCTAATTATTTTTACTCGTGAGCATAACGAAGTTAGGGAACGTTTGTAAAATATTAAAAGTTCCACGTCTAACAAATTTATGATTTCTTTCTTACTTACATTTTTTTTTATGTAGTCACCTGATCCTTAATTTTCTAGCATTTTCTGAAATATTTGAAATGATTATTTCTTATACGATCATCTTCTTGAAAACCTCCACCACACTGCTGCTCTTACAGCTAATAACATCTACCCAGGTAAAAAAAGTTGGTAATGGATTGACCTGGGAAAACATCTGGGAAATCATATGAGAGTGATCTCTCAGATAGCATAGTAGAAGTATGGCAAATGAGACGATCCCATGCTTCATGTATATTTGAGTAAAGTATAGTAGAGTTATAGCTTAAATATAGCTAAAGTATAACAATGTATGGTTGAAGTATAGGGAAAGTATTTTGAAAGTATATCTGAGAAGAATAGCTGTAGTATAACTGAAGTATAGATAAAGTATATCTGATGTCCAGTCAAAGTAGAGCTGAAGTATATCTCCAGTATAGCTCAAGTATTATATTTACTATATTTACTGTATTTATTATATTTATATTATATATAAGAAATTCTGATGGGAGATAATCGGTTATCTGAAGTACATGAAATTAGAGATGCGGAATCATAATTTTCACAAGACTATGCGAAATTTAACACTTAACATTTCACCTAGGTAATAATTTTATTAAACCTTTTTATGCTATTAATATTATGTTTAGAAATCAAAGATTCTGGACCTCTTATCATAATAATATGAAATAAGAATCATATAAGTTGTCCGTTGTATATCCTCACTAACAATATTCAAAATATATATGATTCACTAAATCACTTGAAGCTAGGGTATCTTAAAGAACAAATGAGTGCAATTCTATTCCCGATACTTTTGCCATACTTAAGTATAAATGAAGTATAATCTGTACTTCAGCTATACTTAAGTATAGATGAAGTCGACTGTCCCGAAGAATAAGTCACTAACAAAGTTTTGCGTTTACAGAGTGTATCAACTATATTTTACTTCGCTAGAGTGTCGTATCTCTATGTAATTTTAAATGGAGACACGAAACACTAGCGAAGCATAATACAGTTGATACGCTCTGTTTTCGGAAAAATTGGTTAGTGACTTATTCTTCGGGACAGTCGAAGTATAGTCTAATCTTCAGATAGACTTAAGTATAGATGTTGTGTATCCCATACTTCAGCTATACTGCAGCTATACTTCATACTTCAGGTATACTTTAGATATACTTTATCTATACTATTTAAATATATACTTGAAATGGGATCGTCTCATTTACCATACATTTTTTATACTTTGGGAAGTCAATGATTGATTACTGCCATACTTATGATTTTTACTCGGGTATACTAATAAAAAGCTTCTCACCACAATAAACATTTTTTTTTCAAAGTTGAAATTTGAAAACAGATACGGCTACAAGTGAAATTCATCTTTTCAGATTTACAATAAAATTTTTAGCTTCAGAAAAGAACTCCCCGAACAATAATGGCTAGATTTCTAAATTTTCGTTTGCAAAAAATTAAACCTTCATTTAACACAATGTAACTCTTCCAGAAACATATTTCAAACAATGGCTGCTTTAGACGGTCTGGTTCCGCCTCGTTGAAAAAGCGAGCCCAGTTGTAACGGAAGTTAGAAACTTTCCTTGGCTCCGGAGAAATATTTCTCGTCCCATATAAAGGGAGAACTTCAGCTGTGTAGTTCAAGATTCCCAATTCCCCTATAGAAAAGGAACTATCGCGTAAACAAGACGCGGAAGAAGCCAGTCGACGTCAATGGTTGCGGAATTGGGGAAGTTTTAAAGAAAAGCGGACAATTGCAACGCTCAATTCCCCTCCAAGCGAATTAAGCTTCTGGAGTTCCAATTAACGAGAGGAGGCTCCGCTAATCCCGGAACAATAACACCTTGGGTGCCGATTAGAGGGAGATCGACCTGCGAAGTTTGAACTAATTAAATTCCCGTAATTTCATATCTGCCTTCCGCACACATGGTTCCCGCTCAGAAAGTTCGATCTTCAACGAAAATCGACGAGAAACTGGCTTCTTGAAATCGTTGAGGAAATTCGTAAAGCGATGAAGGGATTACTTGCTGATTATGAAACAGCTGCAGAGATTTCACTTAAAGTTAGTCAAAGAACTTGAACTAAATTTTCTTGAATATGCAGAATAGTGATGGAATATAATGTATAATTTATGTATTATTTTTCTCCTAGTCATGGACTATCCAAGTAGATATTTTTCATATTCACTTCACGTTTAAATACTTTTGACTTGTACAGATAAACTACAAAAAAGGAATAAGTTATAAAACATTTCTTAAATAATTGTGTCTCCCAATGATTTGCTTTTCCTTTATGTTTACAAGGATGTCAGTCTGATAAGTTTCTCGCAAAAATACTTAGGTTGTAATCTTTTCCTGTTTCAGCCCCGTTTCCACTGAACTAATAATAAAAGTCCAATAGACGTGAATCCGATTTCGAAATCACGTTTCATGCTCTGGAGAATAAACTATTCTTGCATCTTGAGCGTATATGTACAGTCGAAATAACTTTATTCATTCTGCAATAAGAAGGCGGGCGAATTGGTTCCATCAAATGGAATCGGTACAATCGTTATCTACGATCATTTTTCGACGAAACGAATATTCTCTGAAGTCAAAGTCGACTTTCTTGGCTCTCGACCAATCCCGTTCCGTCGTAGTCAGCGAATTACGATAAGGTTTTTGGCACGTACGGGACGACGCAAAACGTCCTGCCGGTTATTTTGGATGTCACTCATCAAGAAACGAGAAGACAGCGCCTCTTGTAAAACCACGTGAATTAGTTCGTTAAATGTCAATGATTAATTAGTAACAAGATCAGCCTCGTATCTCAAAAAATAAAACCACTTTTCATGCTTCCTGTCTTCTACGGACTGGGGCGTATGCATAACGATGGAATGGCACTCTTAAATGAGAAAAGTTTTCGAAGTACGCGCACGATAATGAACCCATGGATACCAAAAACCCACTTCGTGGATGAGTTACATTAGTTAATTGTCACCGTGTACATTATCCGATAAGTTCCAGTTTCATTTTATGTCCCACGCCAGAATTTACGAGGATAATTAAGTGGCAGGTTTTTTTTTCCATTTGTATGGCGTTGCTGAATATGAGTTTACTTTTTCAGACTAATTCAGATTCGTTTGAAGTGTTGATTGTGAGAATGGCAATGAGCAAGATTCATTACGTTTTTTTATTAAAGGATTTATTTGTCGTTTAAAAGGATTCAATCTCGTTTCAATTACTTTTATTTGTTAGGCTTTCAGCTAGTTTAATTTTCGTGTTTTCATCTTGAATCTTTAATCATATTGGAGGCAGGACTGAAAAATTAGGAGAGTCTAGGAAATCATGCTTGGCACGCGAGCCAAAGTACTTGTATAATAATCCAGTAAAAGCAAATTATTCGCCTTTGCGTTCTTCATCCTTATCTTTACCATCTGTGATAAATTTCGATTCACTTTTCATACCAATGTAGCCAGAGTTTTAGTTATACTTTCATGAATCTAAAAATTGAATCAATATTCAGACCTGACGTGACATTATAAATTGCAAAACTTTTCATATTTTTAATAAACTAGTAACAACAGATTTTTAAATCAATACCACAATTTCAATTCTAACTTCTCTTTCCTTAAAGTGTTTGCACCAAAGGTTTGAATCCTTTTGTCAGTGACTAGATTTTCGGTTGAGAAACTGGAACTTTGTTTGAAAGTCAGTGAAAATGGTATCGGCTTGTGGAAAGAGGATTAGTAAAACTTGGTTTACTCTAGAGCGTGGAATCGCAAAGCCTTCGCATTTTCTCGATTGAGGAATATAGGCGTGTGTGATTTCCATGAGAGTCTTTACTTCGTCGATTTCTTTCGTAACGTAGCGGAAATATGTAAAAAAGCAAGCTGTGGGACGGGGATGACGCGGAAGACATTTTAATCTTGAAACCGCTTAAAAACTCCCTGCATAGATCGCCCCGCTATCTTGCCAGCTAGATCGGCTTCAGTCGTAGCGGTGGCGCGTCGGGAATAAAACTTCTATGAAATTTAATAAGTTTTTAAGAGAAAGTCGTAAGTTCCAGCGGAAACAAGCGAGGATGAGAGCTTGCGAAATTTAGGAGCGACGCTTATACTTAGTGCCTAGTTCCTTGCACATATCCTTTATTCCTTTTAATATAGAGAAGAACCTGCGAAATTAATCTTGAAATTGAGATGAGGACCTTGCGAAGCTTAATTCTAGAATTATGAGTGAAAAGGTACTATCGTTGATATTTCTCACATAAAATATCTTAAAGACATTCCAGATGTACCCTATAAACAAGTTAGGATTATGGCTATGATGATTTTATCTGGTTCGTACGAAATTTCGAGAGCTGCTTCAGATTCAAAATAGGGGCTTCTCCATGGCAAAATCATACCTTTATTTGCACATACAGTTGTTGAAAAAAAGCTTTGAACTTTTGTTTGAAAATTTCTTTTCACCTCTTTTTCTCTAGAGAAAATGAGGCGTGTATATAAATGTCCAGAAATTTATTCAGTAAAATGAGAAGAAAAATCAGAAATGATAAGAATAAATTAAAAAGAAAAAAATACGTCAGATAATAAATGCATACAGAAAGTAAGGTTGGAAATCTAGTTAACATTTTGTAAAGTCATTGCAACAGGCAGTGTGATTCTTCCTGTTTAGCACTTCCCATATAAACGGAAGGTATGCTCCAAGCGCTTGAGGTATAAGGAGAAGCAGGAGCGAAGCAGTTAGCGAAAATTAAGATAGTTTCAGGAGGCTCTTGGTTTTAATAATAAATTTCCTGGGCGTTCGTAAGCCCTTTCAAAGTGGTTGAATGAGCCAACTTCTTTTTTCTTCTTTCCGTTTATCACCCCATCCCTTGACCCCCTTCATCTACATTTTTTTTCGTCTTCGTTTAACGTGAATAGTTCTTTTTTGCTGTCTACTGTTATTCTGCTATTCTCTCTGCAAATTATCTCAAGTTGTTCTCCTTTGTTGATGTTATTATACATTAAAGGTGCGAGATGAAGGAATAAAAGTTAATGATCATTATTGTTATTCACTGATAATCAATAAAGTTAAGTGTTTTTGAGTTGCAAATTACTTTTGATGTAATTTCTAACCTAAAATGTGTGACACGAAAGATAAAAGTTACGTGAGACCTTCCCCCTTAGTTTAAGAATGTCAGTGATAGTATAGTGGAACGTGGCATACATGGTTGAATTAGAGCTACTTAATACAATTTAGATTCAAATGAGACAAACGGCGGAAAAGAAATGAAGTAGATCCAAAACGTCATGGACATCCTAGCCTCTTATAATAATTTCCGTGAATCCTGGAGGGTTAGAGATACGTTTTCCATAGAATACGAATGTCTGCGGAATGCTGAGTGTAATCGTGTCGAGCGATTAATAACGATGAGGGTTCGAGGTTCGTCGTTTACAAAAGGAAGAACAGTAGAAGAATGACGAGGAAAGTTAAGACGATTCTGTTGCCCGGACTAAACTGGTTCCTGCGGAAAGGACAATTGCGATTCTAGTCACGTATCTCTTCGGGATTAGGTTCTGTTTCCGTGAGGGCCAACTCAGTACCTCCCCATCCCATTTGGTTCATTCTTGTGGTCGCGATACCGTGATACCGAATTCTGCAGTTACTTTCTATTTATAGTGCTCACTTTTCGCGTGAAACGGACGCTATCAGCTTTCTTTTCGCTCCCTTAATTCCTCGGTCGTGCACTACCTTCTTCCTTTTTCATCCTGTGGCTTCCTTAACACTTCGCTCTTCGCAAGCAGAGGCATCTCACTTTTTCGCCAGCGCCACCACTCCAAGAAGCTCGATTAAATAATGCCATGATAACGGGATTCCGTGCGGCACCAATTCCTATTTATGGGAACGGCGTTACAAAAAGCTCTCGCTTCGCACACCGCTTTCGCTTTTTTTCTTCTCTTGCTTGCTTTTTTCCCTCTCTTCGTTCTTTATTCTATACCTTTCTTGAATTCCAGAATACTGCAATGTAAAGCAATGGGATTTCAAGTTCGCAGCAATGCAGAACTCTCGACTCCAACTTTGCTCGTGCATGCAATGCGACTCCGAGTTTAAGGGAAATATTGCTTATCATTTCAAATTCTTAAACTTTCTCTTTCAGTTTTTATCTATCCAGATCCTGCCCATATGTGTCTTGACAAAAGCTCTTTACAAAATTGCGATGGCAGAGGGATTTCACTAATTAAATTATTTAATGTTAAATATATGTAAAATATTTTATTTTCCTCATTATTTAAATTCTAATTGACAAACTTATAACTCTTGCTTTACTTTTCCTATTGCACGTAAGCACTAAACTCAAACAAGAAGCTGGAATACGCTCAAGGGTGGCCCTAATGAACAGTTCGTGAGTCAACATTTCTGTGAATAGTAAAACCAACGTCTGTTCTCGCAACGAGAAATTTGTTTGTAGAGATTACTTGAAATTCGAAAGCGCCTTTAAAACAGCCGACGATGTCGAGTCGTAAGATATTTATCTTCATCGATTTTCCTAGACTTCGTTGTAACTTAGCGCCCATCCATTATTTATATTTAAGAGATCTACAGAAACGGTGAGAAGCGATGAGGAACTAGAAGCTATGTCGTTCATAAATATCGAGTACCGCGAGGCGTGACATGAAATAATTAATTCCCTCGCGAAACAATTGTAGGTTTGAATTTATAGAACAACTGAGAGACAGAGAATTAAAGAGAGATATTGGATTCGAATCGTAGAGTAACAAGGGTTGTCTTGTTGTAGCTAATTAGTTATTCTGATGACATCAAACCTTCTTTAAACCATTAAGTGCTAATAGTTTAGATTGCAAAAAGTTTGCTGATAGTTTAGATTGCTGATAATCACAAATATTATTTTTAATCACCAGGTTCTCTGTAAGAAAATTTTGAATGTTAAAATAATAAAAATTGCTGAGATGGAATCTAGACTTATGCGATTAGGCACACTGAGACGATGAAAGACTAAACAGTTTAAAATTGATTTGAAATTAAGAGGATTTGAATTACGAGTCTTACATTGCAATTTTTCTAGAATTTGCGTAATCTTAAGTGAAATGATTCTTAGATTTCTGTCGTTCAAGTCTAATTATTCCTGTACGAGGGTCATCCAATGCTTTATAGAGCTTGCGAATGCCATAAAAGAGGACACTAAAAGAGAGATTCGTAGCTCAAAACACTTAGAAACTCGGATCGAATAGTTGACGAGAGTCGTTCTGAAGTCGTTTTACCTTTAGTAATGGAGAGGATCGAAGAAGTAATTTGGAGGAAGAACCTGCGATTATCGTGCGTAATGGGTCGATTAATCCTGGACCGAAAATCCAGTTTCTGCTTACCGGTACATTCTCACGCTCGTTCGACCATCTAAAGATTCGATGAGGGTGTTTTGCTGAAGTAAAGAATCTTTTTCAGAAAAAGATAAATTGGTATCTTGTGTTTTTTACCAGCTCATCCTTAAAACTAGGTTACTGTTCAAAAAGAACGTATTTGACGAACAATGAATTACATAATATATTGAAAACCTTAGCTTCAAAATATTCTTGACCGATTTAGGAATATTCTATTTAAAATGCTTTCTCTTTTTCAGTCATTTGTATATCTTGAAATTCGCTTTTGAGATATGTTCTATATATATTGATAAGCCTGGAATTTTGAGTACCCAAAAAACTTGGAAATAGCCGAGAATTTCTCTGCAACGCAGGTATTTTTCAGATGTGTTTTTACTTTTCCAATAAATATCTTCTCGCTCTTCGAAAAACAATCGTTAAAATATTGAAGATCATTTTATATTTAAGATTTTAAAGTTAATGTTTCGTTCGAAAATAAATGTTCCTTTAATACTATATATTTAATAATTAAAAGCTTGCGTAGATGGATCGTTCAAATATTAAAATTCCTTTTATATTTGTGAATGAAAACTTCTTTCTAGATATTCAACATATTAATTATATAGGTAACCTTAAATTATATAATTAATCACTAAAAAATTTTAATTTAGGGGTACTCAAATTTTTTCGCAAATAAACTGAATAACCGCTATTCGAGAAAAACTCATTTCAAGTTAGAGAGTGACATAAGCTCACGTTTTATATATTTTTATTTGAAAAGTCTACTGCTATCTTTTGGTTTCAGAATTTATCTTTTTTGCTTAAACATTCTACTATTTGGTGGAAAGTTCAATTATTTTGTTAAAAATTAAACTATTTTGTGAAAAAGTAATATTCGTTGGTCGCAAAGTCAACTGGATTATTGAACATTAGTCTTTTTTGATTGAAAATCCATCTTTTGGTAGAAAAGCAATCTTTTTTTTGTTGAAAGTTCATCTTTTATGGTTGAAAGTTGATCCTTTTCGACTGAAAAGTCTACTATTATATTTTTGGTCCAGAATTCATCTCTTTTATTTAAAAATTTTGCTGTTTGATTGCAAATTTAATTTTTACGTTGAAAATTGAACTATTTTATTAGAATGTTTTTGTTGTTGTTGTTGAAAATTTACCTTTTATGGTTGAAAGTTAATTCTTCATGGTTAAAAAGTCTACTATCATATTTTTAGTCTAGAATGCATCTCTTTTGGTTAAAAATGCTACTTTTTGGTTATAATTTAATTGTTTTGTTGAAAATTGAATTATTTTCTTAAAAAACATCTTCTTTTATTGAAAGTTAATTCTTTTTATTTGAAAAGTCTATTGCGGCAAGTCACGTTGCTTTAATTCACATTGTGGCATTTCGGATCCGAAAAAATATAGAGTCCACAAAAAATAGCAAAATGTAGTGGGGTGACCTAAATTATTTCTATGATCAATCACAACGGTGTCTCCCCCCCCCCCCCCCGGGACGTTGAAAAGGGGTAGGCTCGTGAACTATATGATTTTTGTGATTAATTGCAGGGGTGTCTTACCGCACTTCTGCCCATTTTGTCTGGACTTCAAATTTTTCCGAATGAGGTATGGAGCAACGTGACTCGCCGCATATGTGATTTGCCGCATTTTTGTTAATTTTTTGTGGACTTAATATTTTTCGAATTGAGTCTTGCCGCGATTTGACTTGTCGCAATTCTACTATTTCATAGAAAACTTCAATACTTTGTTGAAAATTAAACTATTTTGTTAAAAAATCGTATTTTGTGATCAGAAATTCAACTGTTTCATTGAAAATCCGTCTTTATGAATAGAAAATTGGTCCTTTTGGATTGAAAATTCGTCTTTTTTTAGAATTGATATTTTTTGTTTAAAATGTATCTTTTATGGTTTAAAGTAGATTCTTTTTAATTTAAAAGTGTACTATTATATTTCTGGTCCAGAATTCATCTAATTTGGTTAAAAAATCTACTTTTTAGTTGAAAATTTAATTATATTGTTGAAAATTCAACAATTTTTTAGAAATTCATGTTTTTTGGTTGAAAATTCAACTTTTTGTTGAGTATTCATCTTTGCGGATAGAAAATTCATCTTTTGGTAGAAAAGTAATCTTTTTTATTTCAAAATTCGCCTTTCATTGAGAAAATTTTTCTTCTTAGCTTAAGAATTCAACTACTTGGTTGAAAATGCACCTGTTTTGGGTGGAAAATTCTATCACATAGTTCGAATTTTTAACTACGAAACTCAACATTTCTGTTCTCAGTTCGTCTTATTGGGTTGAAAATTCATCTTTTTACATTCTCATCCTAATGAGAAGTTATTGGTTTTATGTGAACAATGACTTTCGCGGACTCAATCAAATGTCGACGTTTTTATGCCCCCTGAGTCAGAAAAAATGATTTTTACGAAGGTCTGTCTGTCTGTAGTCTGTAATATCGTGTAGGCACGATAACCTTCGAAAGATTGATCAGATTGGATTGTGCTTTGGCATACTTTTTTAAGGCCTAAAAAGAAAGAACAAGTTCGTTAACCAGCCATTTTGGATAAAAAGTTAAAACCTGAGCACATTTTGAAAATTTTTGAGACCACTTCTTTTTCAAGATTTGAAAATTCTATGCACGGTTATTAGTAGTACTCAAAAAAAAAACTTATCCTTATGACAATTTTCGATAGAAAGAAAAATATCAGAGTTATAGCATTTTCAAAATCCAAAAAAACAAAAGAAAATTAACATTTTAAGCTGTACTACGCACGATATAAAAAAAATGTCAAGTGGAGAAAAACGTTTCTTTTTGAGAGCCCTACAAGATTATCGTCACAACTTTTTGAATTTTTTCGAAAAATCGAAAAATTCTAATTTTGATTGCACAAAAAAAAATAAAAATGAAAAATTCCATTTTGCTCTTACACTATGCAAGATATGAAAAAATATGAAGAGACAAAAACTATGTACCCAAAAAATATTTACAAATTTAATATTAATCACTTTTTGATAGGAAGCGTAGTTTTTGTTGTATTCGTGAAAAACAACATTAAAAATAAAAAATTAAATTTGTTGACAAACGACACAAGCTATGTCAAAAAATGAATAGACAGAAGTTGCTCATTCAAAAAACAGCTACAAATTTTTCTGTAACAATTTTCCAAGAGGATGCTTAGTTTTTGTTTTAATCGTAAAAAATAACATTGCAAATCAAAAATGAATGTTTTGAAAAACGACACAAGAAAAGAAAAAAATAGGTAAACTTGTTCATTCAAAGAGGATGTAAAAATTTGTTATTTATAATTTTTAGAAAGGACGAGTAGTTTTTTCAATCGTAAAAAATATGAATAAAAATAACAATATTTAATTTTTGGTAAAACGACACAAGAGACGAAAAAAAAATGAACACAAAAGTTGTTCTACCAAAAGAGATCTACAAATTTGTTATAAACTCTTGTTATAAAAATGCATCAAAAATTAAAAATGTACTTTTTGGAAAAACGACATAAGCTACAATAACTTTTTATTTAACAAAATTTGTCGCCTTAATCAAATCTACAAATTTGCTATGTATGTTTCAATACCAATGCACATTATGAATTGTGATAAGATAAATTTATTGAATTGATAGATTTTTCAGGGTAGCTGAGAATAACAATTAGTGCAAAATAAGGAGCAAATATTGAAGTAATCATGAAAAATAAAATTTCTACATTATTTTGCAAAATCTGAATAAGGGGCCATCCATATATTACATAATCAATTTTTCACCCATTTTTTACCCCCACCCCGCCGGTGTAATCAACCATAATCATTTTATAGACCCCCCCACCCGTTGATTACGTAATCATCTTAAAGATTTATAAGGATACCTGATTTTATAAACCTTACACAGCTCTTGAAACAAACCGTTCCTGGAAGACATTTTTTCGTAATGTCAATGTGGAACAGATTTTGAAAACGCACAAAATAATGTATTCACAAGAAAAGTACCTCTACGGGCATTTTTTAATGCTCATACTTTTACGCACTTTATCGGCGCTTTACTCTCTAAATCTGAATTAGTAGAAAACTACTAATTGGTAGTAGTTTTCTACTAAATTAAATAATGCCGATTCGTTTGCTAGTAATTCGTAAAAATCTACTATTTCAATGAGTAAGAATAACTGACTAAATAAATTAGTAACTATATCTACTAAAGGAATTGGTAATGCTACTACTAAATGAATTGGTAAATGTATTGCTGGTTACTATTTTAAACAGTAGTTTCAAGTATATTAAAAAACTTATTTTACAATGAAGAGAATGTTAATAAAATACATTAATCTATGAATTTAAATAATAATTCAAAGAAATTTCCATTTTATCTTCTTATACTTAAAACTCAGTGCATATTTAGGTCAAATTAATGTGGGTCCTGTATTAAATTCAATTTGAACCGTTTCAAATTCCTAAAGTTCATAGTAAAAATATTCCATTTTAAACAAGATAGGTGCAATTTTAACTAAATAGTTGAATTTGGAACCAAAAAGATTACATTTCTACCGAAAATGACGATTTTTTAACAAAATACATGAATTCTGAAACAAATAGTTGAATTTTGAACTAAAAAATATCAGTTTTCAACCAAAAATGGAATAGTTAAATTTTCAGTTATTAAATTTATTTTCCGAAAAAAACTACAAATTTTAAACTTAAATGATGAATCTTTAACTGAAATAGATGAATTCTGATCCAAACGGATGCATTTTTAACAAAAGAATAACATTCAACCAAGTAGTTTTTATCTTCAATCTGAAATATGAAATTTCAACTAAAATGATGAATACTTAACTGGGATACTTAAATTTTGACCTAAAAAGATAACGTTTCAAACAAGAAGGTTATTTTAAACATAAAGAATAATTTTCTACCAAAAAATACGATTTTTCAAGAAAAGAGATGAATTT
>CAKNWT010326077.1:0-20900 GCA_932066315.1 Andricus coriarius | reverse complement strand
CGCCCGGTATCCCAGAGTCACCGTTTAAGACACCTCACCCAGGTGCCATTCAGCTTTCGGCACGGTTGTCACGCCTCCGCTTAGGGGTTATTCCTTCGGGACCATCCCTGGACAATTGTCCGAGACAGCTTATTAATTATTGTAACCATATTCAGCAGAAACCCTTGGTTAATATTTATTATGATTTTTGCATTGCAAAAATACTTTTATATGGATTCTGAGGACCTCGAGAATAACATATTTAAAGTTCAAATTAAAACGTGAATAACTTGGTTAAAATCTTAAATGAAAAAAAGTTGATTTTGTTCACGTTAAATGTATAAGAACTTCACAAACATTAGGCCACCTCTAAATATTGTTTAACATTTGTTTCACAAAAATCGACCTTCTACGATCCCATAAACTACTGTTATTTGCCTTGGATTGAATACCGTATGACATTCGATAACAGGGATTATGAGCTGGCTCTCAAGCTGCTTGAGTGCCTGGAGGTGCATCCAAGAATAGTGAGATGCATGGAAGAGCTTATGCTCTTGTGGCGGACAGGATTTTTCGTAAAATCTGACAAAAGACAGGTGGCTACCAGCTATGTTACCTACAAGAGGGGGGGTCTTCCAAGGAGACTCTCCCAGGCCGATACTTTTCTGCATCTCCCTCTTGCCTCTAGCTGTTGTGCTCAGAGGGGGAAAAAAACACTTTTTATATATAGACGACCTTAAACATTTTGCCTCTTCACAAGAGGACCTTGACATCCTTGTGGCGGCGGTAAATAGGTACTCTTAGGCGATTGGCATACGCTTTGGACTAGAAAAATGTGAATGCGTCCACCTACTGTGACGAGGTGTTTTTCACCTGTCACTTAACAATCCTTACCGGCACCGGGGTCCTCAAAAGAAACATGAGACGTTAAATGGGTCCGAAGAACGAGAGTCCCACTTCTCAGAGAGCACTCTTAAATTTTTTGAAGAAAGCTTATTATTTACTTCACTGTTTATATTCCCTTTTGCAATTTGTCAACCAACGCGAGAGAGTCAGCTGACAGCCATCAACAACGCACGTATTCCGAGACGATCACAACATCAGGGTTGGCAAAGCAGACCAGCGAAATCGTCACCACTGATTCCTTGCCAATAATACCAGTCGCCATGGCAACGACACTGATTCGGGTCAAGCAATGAGCCAAGCCGCCATGACACTGCCAGTTAACCACGACAAGATAGAGTGAGAGGGAGAGTTCTACAGGCGGCGCTGTCCTCTACTCACACTGCAATGGAAATTTCACGCTTCTCGGAGAGAGAGAGAGAGAGAGAGAGAGAGAGAGAGAACCGACCCACTACCACCCTGTCCTTTTCTAGCCTATGGATTTAAAGGGCTATTCTCAACGTGCACTGCCGGTAACCCCGGTGGTGTCAAAGATATTCTACATATATCAACACAGGACACAAATGGAATAGTACCCTCTCGGAATTGGTCCAAATACCCAGAGGAAGTTTTATGATTTTTACTACCACCGTCGGCATGCGACATTTTGCCTAACCCTTTTCCTTCTATTCTGTCGTTAGGAATGGTGACGTAATTTCCGGCGGCCATATCGGGATTAGATTTCCCGCCAGGTCGTATTTGGTAGGTCTGCGGTTGGTGCGCAAAAGCTGTGTGCGGGTTTAAATTTTTTTTTTTTTTGTTACTCTGAACTATGGGCTAATTTCTTTTTCCGGTGTTTGTTTAACAATGTATTATCGCGATAAAAATGTCAAGTGTTAAATGATTTCTAATTTTCCTACTTGGAAGCATGGTGTCACGGCAAATCTCGAATGGAGGTTGCGGGCCCTTCCGGCCCATAACCTCAAATAAAGACGCGTGATCGAAGTTTTAATTGTTTCGCTTTCTTTGGGGTACGATCACGGTAAAGTGGTGAGATTGGGGAAATATAGATTTTACTTTGCCTGTTCCTTTTTTTTTTTTTTATTCTGCGAGATTTTTTTCGGGTGTTTCACCATTTTGTCTGTCAACCCTGTGTTCTAATGGCAGGAAATGACGCGTTTATTTTTGTAAAATACTTGGTTTTTCGTGTTTGATGTCAATAAAAGTGTGAGTTTTATCTTTCGAAATGTTGACATCTGATTCATGTGTGGTTGGGCGAACCCCCCCCCCCCCCCTCCTTTTTTTGCTTTATCTTGTTTCCTGAGCTAGATCCTTAAAGAATAAAAGTCGAACAATTTCAGATTGATTAATTTATTTTAATAAAGTGAGTAGAATGTGTCATTAGCAGGATTTCATACATTCGAGAATTTAATTTATTATTGCTAGTAGTTGGCGCCCTAGATTAACTTTGATTAAGTATTTTGGACCGAAAGAAATTTTTTTTTACGATTGAATAATATAAAATTAAAAATGTAAGTCATAAACCAAGCATAAATAGTCACGTCTGAAGTTCCTAACCTTATAGCCAAAAAGCCATAATCAGGTTGTGAATTTTGGACGCAAAAATTCACGTCTGATAAATGGCGCCCAACAACGCCAAACCCAACCACAGTTGAACGAACCCATATTCGCTTGGGATGACCAAAGGCTGCGTTGAACCTCGAAAAGAGGTCGATAGTCTGTCAAGGGTTTTTCGAAAGTGGGATATATTAAATTTTAATTTGCTTTCGAGAAATTTTTGACAAAGCGATTAAATTGGTTTATAAAACTAATGAAAAATTCCGAAAGTGGAGAAATTTTAGATTACTTCGAAAAATTGCAAAAACAAATTAGAATTTGTTTGAAACATTAGCATGGATTTATATTTTTATTTGTCTGCATAATATTTACTCTGCTTGCATAATGAATATTCAAAGTTCTGAATTCCAAAAATAAATCCAGGCAGCTTGGAGCGCCGGACCTTGAAAAACATTAACAGACATTTGAACAAAATTTTTTGGTTTTGTTACAATTTTTCCAGTCTGTGGGTGTTAACGGGAATTCCTAACTTTGGAAATTCAATCGATTTTAAAACTATTATTCTTTTGCCTGCACCTGTATGTTTTATAAAATTACTAAGATTATAATTTGTTGGAGCGGGTACTAAACAAGAGAGACCTGGATTGTCCAGTGATAAATAAATAACATTATTAAATGACTGGATAGTCCCGTCTCTCCACAAACTCCAGCAAGGAGTTAAATAACTTTACGTATTTTGACCCAATATTGTTTGTTGGGTTTCTGGGTATTTCGAGAGGTTTCGGATTCGGGTACTTGTATCGAGAGAGTTTCCTTGTCGTGCAATGACAAGACGTACGCGTTTCCGGTGTCGGTGACTATTCGAAAAATACTCGATTTTAAATCGCGGAATTGAAAATTCTATTCGTGCTGATCTTGAGCGGCCCCTCATGTGAAATAGATCTCAGACTTCGCTGAATATTTTTTTCTCCCTTGAAAGGAATTGGATAATCCGGAAATTACCGAAAGTCTCGAAGCTTTGCACCTGGACACTTCCGGTACGCGAAAAATCAGGTGCGCTCGATTACAAAGGGGGATTAAACTTCTTAAAGGTTGGCCCTCAAGGGATTCGGATTATACATCCGTGACATCGGCGTTGTCAACCGACGAAACGGAGATAGAGTCGGACCTCGACAATTTAGCGGCAGCTCTGCCAAATAATAGACAGAGTAACACACCTCACACCCCAATAACCACAACCGTACAAACGGGTGTTACTAACACTAATTGTATTACAACAGTCGCGATGCCTCGGAGCAGCAACGAATTCAATGCAATCGGTACCACCGCCATGGGTTCTTTGAGCACAGTCTCAACACCTCGAGTTAAACCGTCCCTTTTCCCTTCGATCAATTCGACAAACGTCTCGTTCAACTACGCTCAAATTTTCGGAGTGTCAAACCCCTTTAACATACTAGACTCGGTGGTTCCTTTTGAAACCAAGGAAATAAACGACAGTCACTTGAAACCTCCTCTTCACGTTAAGCAAAATTCCACTACTACTCAAAGCGGAAATTCGACCCTACAAAATCCAGGCGCTGTAAGAATAGAAACGCCACTCACAATCCCAAATGATTTCGGAAAATTTAATCAGAGACTTGAACAAAACGAAAATCTCGGTGCTATTCCAAGGGACTGAATCTGAGACCGAGGCACTCAGGAACTTAAAGAACAGAAAACATAGCTTAGGTCTCGATAGGAGCAAATTAAAAAGATATAGCCGAACTTCTTTTAGCGAGAGCCAATTTGCGGAATTTGCAGGAAAAATTCCACAAATTGACTCTGTTGCTGATAAGAATAGACGCCGTGAATCTACCCTTCAGGAAAGACCGCGTGGGAGTAACATAGGATTTAAAGACTACCGCTCTCGCGATCAACCCACGGAAAGGGACACCGCATATAGCAACAGATCAGCAAATAGGAACCGATTCGCAAATATAGATTTAAGAAAGATCGTCCTAGGATGGAACCCTACGTTTAACGGTAGGAGCGAGTTGGGCGCTGATGGCTTCCTAACAAAGATTGAGGATCGTAGGAAACCAACTAAGGTATCCGATGAAGAATTACTGTTAGCAATGCCGGTTCTATTACAAGGGATTCCTTCGAAATGGTTTAAAAACCATGAAAAAGAATTTTATAGCTGGCGTAAATTTAGGAAGGAATTTAGATCGCATTTTGGCGACGATGACTTCGAACGAAGAGTCAAAGGACAAATCTAGGCAAGAACACAGGGCAAGGACGAATCTATTGATGATTACTCAACCAATGTGCAGAGCCTGGCAAATTTGCTTGAGGACGAAGTTCCGATAGTAGACCAAGTAGACTGGGTACATAGAGGCCTTCCTCCTGACTATCACAAAGTCATCCGTCGTTCGAGCTATAGATCGTTCCGTGAACTATCCCGCCTCGGGAAAAGTTGGGAAAAAGAATGGAATATATACATTCGGGAATATAAAACCCCACCTCCTCCCGAAAACTCATTTCTAAAAGAATTCGCGTATAAACCGCATACAAATAAAAAATCGTCTAAACAGTCTCCTTCTTCATCGGTGAAAGAGGAAGTCGAGAAAACCTCAGCGATAAATGCTGAGCACAAAAAGGTAACAGGCTACCATAATAACAAAAACATTCAGCCTGCTGATAGGAATTTGACCCCACATGTTGGTTTTAAGGATGGGGGAGGTCAGCAGAACACCAAGACTTCTGCTGATAATAAAATAAAGAACAAGTCCCCGGTAAGAGATACAAATGAAGTGGTCTGCTTTAATTGCGATCAATCAGGACATTACCGGAAGGGTTGCGCAGCCCCTCGGAGGCTCCGTTGCTATAAATGCAAAGCGGTTGGATTTTCCACTAGGGAATGCCGAAAGTGTTCGGGAAATGCCAAGGAGAAGTAGTAAGCACGGTCCTTGCTGCCTCTCAGTCACCAACGACGGTGACTGAAACCTCTGCCAGCACATTCGGGCTCGTTCCGAGTGCCAAGCGCAAATCGTAGGACCTTTCGAAAACCAGGGCCCCTGGTACACCCAATGATCCCCCTAACACCGTGACTCTGCCCCTAACAAATCTAAAGGCTGATTGGGAAACCTCGCTACGGCTCCAGTCCTCGGGTTTGGGTTCTAAAAGTGCGTCATGTAAGGCTACAATTGATATGAAAGAATTTCAGGGAATCCACATGTCCGACGACGAACTAGGTTCCGACATTTCTTCAGTCGGCGATAGCATTGCAAGCGGAACTGGGCCTATATAAATGGTAATAGAGGCTCAGATTCACGATAACCCTGAAAACAAGCCACCCTACCTAGTAGACGTATTTGCCGGCCCAAGTCAATGTAGACCCCGCCCCCTTCCAGATGATTTAGGGATGATTAGGACGTTGACGAATGGTATATCTGAGGCGGAACTGATTAGCGGAATAGTAGAGACTACAGAAGTGGCCAATAGGATACACGTGCTGGCAACTATCGACTCAGTTCCACTGGATACTCTTATAGATAACGGTTCTTCTCGCGTTCTGATTCGTAAGACCGTATGGGACAAAATAGCGAAAATTTCCGGTAGACAACTAGACTGTTCTAGGATATCACGGATGATAGTGGCTAATGGTTCGACTGACATGATTATCGGAAAAGTCAACCTGCCTATAACTATAGAAGGAGTTACTCGGATTTGTGAAGTTAGGGTAGCCAACAACCTTGATACCGAGATGATCTTAGGGCTAGAGGGCCAGGGAAAATTCTATTTTGTGTTTCTATCACGCTCTCGAAAAGTTTTCATGCCCGACTCTCAGGGTAGGCACTAACCCTTGAAACAATGGGTGGTGGAAGAGGAGAGTTGTAGTGGCATAGCCACTCTACTCGAGGGTGAGGAGGAGACTTTAAACGAATTTTTGCGAATCAAGCTCCCTCCTAATCCGCAGGGCCCATTGGGCGCGACCCACTTTATCACCCACACCATTGACGTTGGGGATCATGTCCCTATCAAAGAGAGGTACCGGATACTTTCCCCAAAAGTACAAGAAGCTATGTACGAGGAAGTTGACAGGTTGTTGGCAGAGGGTATCATCTCGGAATCTTTCAGCGAATTGTCTGCACCAATCGTGATGGCCCGCACACCTGGAGGGAAGTATCGGTTGTGCTTAGATTTTCGGAAGCTTAATGCTATCTCTAGGAAAGATGCATACCCTCTACCTTATATGACTGACATATTGAGGCAATTGAAGGCCGCCAGGTATATATCGAAATTAGACCTGAGTGCCTTCTTCAATCAGATACCATTAGAAAAAGATAGTCAGCCTTACACGGCGTTCACGGTACCGGGAAGAGGGTTGTTTGAGTTCAAAAGGATGCCATTTGGGTGGTCACACCGGAAATGAGACCTAACGTATTTAGTTACCTCGACGACATCATCGTTGTGACTGAAACATTCGATGAACATTTGTCGTGGCTAGGGAGGGTTCTTGATACAGTCGCGGTGGCCGGTTTGACAATAAATCCGGAGAAAAGTGAGTTCTGTTGCTCAGAGGTAAAGTATCTGGCATTTGTTGTTAACCAAGATGGTATCAAGGTTGATCCCGATAAGGTAGAACCTATAACCTCGTATCCCGTCCCGAATACAGTCAAGCAACTGCGCAGGTTCATGGGGATGTCCTCGTGGTATAGACGATTCATACCGGAATTCGCTACCGTAGCAGAGCCCTTAACACGGCTGTTTAGGACGAAAATCAAATGGCACTGGGACGAGGAGCAGCAGGTGGCTTTCGATAGTCTGAAAAGGGCCCTGACTGGCGCACCTGTCGTCGCGTATCCTAGGTTCAATAGCGTAGTCGAAAATCCTTTTAACCTACAGACGGACGCCAGCGCCACCGGTCTGGGTGTAGTTCTGACCTAAATGCAGGATGGGGAAGAGAGGGTCATCGCGTTTGCTAGTAGGACTCTTTTAACTGCAGAGCGTAATTATACCGTCACAGAGCGCGAATGTTTGGCCGTGGTCTGGGAAATCAGAAAATTCCGCGAGTATCTAGAAGGGTTCTACTTCAGGGTCATCACCGATCATAGTAGTCTTCGGCGGTTGAATAATTTGAGGAACCCGACAGGTCGACTCGCTAGATAGGGATTAGAGCTGCAAGGGTATGATTTCGAGATCATTCACCGGAAGGGTGCCCTGCACCACGTCCCGGACGCCTTGTCGAGACTGTCCGAGGACGATGAGGTTCCGGTGTCGAGCACAGTTGATACAGAAGACCACTGGCATTTGCGACGCGTTCAGGCAGTCCAAGATCGACCGAAAATCTTTCCTGATTGGAAAGTAGAGAACGGGATGCTGTACCGTCACAAACCAAATGTAGTGACTGATGTGCTCTTGTCCGACCTTGAGGCATGGAAATTAGTCCTTCCGGTAAAACTAAGGTCCCAGGTATTGCGGGAAGCGCATGAGGCACCCCAAGCTGGTCATCTGGGGAATTAAAAAACCTTTCAAAGAGTGGCCATCCGCTACTACGGGCCAGGTATGTTTCACGACGTGGTCCGTTTTGTCCGTTCTTGTAGTCCCTGCCAGAGGTGCAAGGTCGATCAGGCTCGTCCGGTCGGTATGATGGGCCAGCGAGTCGTGGAGCAGCCTTGGACAGTGGTGGCTGGGGACATCATGGGCCCTTTTCCGAAAAGTAAAGCGGGACACAAATACATCCTGGTATTCCAGGATCTTTTCACCAAGTGGATTGAGTGCACCCCGACACGCACGGCTAATGGTTCCACCGTCCGTAGAGCGTTCGAAGATTTGGTGGTGTCTCGTTGGGGTGCTCCTGAAGTGGTACACACCGATAATAGCACTAAATTCGCGAACAAACTTATGGATCAAATGTGTCGGAATGTCGGTATCATCCATAAAACTACGCCGGTTTACCATGCTCAGGCAAACCCCACGGAAAGGGTCAACAGTGTCTTAAAGACGAAGATTAGATCCTTCCTTTATGACAATCACCAGGACTGGGATGTACACTTACCGGAGTTTAGGTTCGCACACAATTCAGCAGTTTATGGTACCCTAAAAGTGTCCCCAGCGTTCCTAAATTTCGGAGGGAACCCCCTTCCCTACAAAACGATGCGAAAGGATTTGGAAAGGAGTAATCAACATACCGAACCCCAGATAGAGGAATGGGTCAAAAGAGTGGAACGCCTAGATCAGCTCTGCGACTGGGTTTGCCGAAACCTTCATAAAGCATACGAAAGACAGGCAAAATATTACAACGCCAATAAACGGGACCGAAATTATAAAGTAGGGGATTTGGTCCTCAGGCGCGATAGGAAATAATCGAAAAAGGTCGACAAGGTGGCAGGGAAGTTTTTTCACAAGTTTGAGGGCCCGTTCAAGATTAAGCGCCGTCTTTCTCCTGTTGTATATACGCTAGTAGGCTTACACGGGAAGTTCGTAGGTAAAGAACACGTACGGAACCTGAAGCCTTTCGTTGCGGTAGAGGATTCTATTACCGAGAATACATAGGGGGATACGCGTTTCTGATTATAGAGGAAGGACCCGCCGGAGGGAC
This sequence comes from Andricus coriarius, assembly GCA_932066315.1. Lineage (NCBI taxonomy): Eukaryota > Metazoa > Arthropoda > Insecta > Hymenoptera > Cynipidae > Andricus > Andricus coriarius. The sequence continues at coordinate 11,878 of CAKNWT010326077.1, read as the reverse complement.
GCAACGGATGAACTTCAGACTCGGCACAAGCGTCAAAAGTCACCATCGACCAAAATGAAAAAGACCCTGCCGTAACCGTTCGACCAAACCGGAGGAAGCCTCGACCTCGGCGCAAGGACCAAGTAGCACAGCAGCGTGGACGGACCCCTCTCGTAACCGCGCGAGTAATCTGGCAAGAACTCTCCGCCCTTGTGGTCTTCCCCGGTCGGACAAACCGCTAGTATCGTCGCGATTCCGGGAGCCGGGGGCGCCGCGTCCCAAACCCTACAGGGGCCCCATCCCTTGGAAGTGTTGGAAGTGTGAGGAGGTTGGGCACAAACAAGGCGATTGTCCCAGAACCGACTTACACGTCCAATACTGCAAGGGATGTGGTGAGAAGGGATTCATTAAGCGGACGTGCCCGACGTGCAGCGAATTGTATGATTCGGACCTGGTCTTGGACGGGAGGGCCCAGCCGCGGCCGGATCAAGGAATCGTCCGTAGGAGGCCAATCGTGCAGGCCCACTATACCGAGATCCACCGCGCGCAAATCCGCAATGGACGCGTCTCAAATGAGTAGCTTCCTTCTCATTAGAAACATAGTTTTTTGTCAATATTGTAGTCGCTGACGCCACAGTCAACATTGTAGTCCTGGATTATTAAAGAGTACATCACTCTAAGTCTCGTTGTTATGAAACCCCTCCCTTGAAACAGGGTATATCCAAAACGCCCTACAGCAGCTCACACGAGAGCATGCTCTGCAATTCTTCTAGAAAGTAGTTTTTTTAGTTATTACAAAGTTAGACTTATGATTTTTTTTTGGGAACATTTTCTCTTGCTGCATGATAGGAAACCCAACGATAGATTTTCTTTGCATCACGGCATTCTTTTTTTTTATCTTTTTCTTGTTTTTTTTCTCTTGGTATCTCATTTACTTTTATAATGGTTTTGCCTGTTTGTCTGCGGTTGCATGCACAAGGAAAGTTAATTCAAGACAGCATCTGAGAAGGGGACAATCACTGGAAGGACTCAAAGATTTTACGGTTTGATTTTCGGGAACCACCTGTCGTAAGGTGAGACCAAGGAATGTTTTCCAAAGTGGTAAACGACCGGTAGTCCCCGGCAAAGGTTGGGGGAGTTGTGACGAGGTATTTTTCACCTGTCACTTAACGATCCTTACCGGCACCGGGGTCCTCAAAAGAAACATGAGACGTTAAATGGGTCCGAAGAACGAGAGTCCCAATTCTCAGGGAGTACTCTTAAATTTTCTGAAGAAAGCTTATTATTTACTTCACTGTTTATATTCCCTTTTGCAATTTGTCAACCAACGCGAGAGAGTCAGCTGACAGCCATCAACAACGCACGTATTCCGAGACGATCACAACATTAGGGTTGGCAAAGCAGACCAGCGAAATCGTCACCACTGGTTCCTTGCCAATAATACCAGTCGCCATGGCAACGACGCTGATTAGGGTCAACCAATGAGCCAAGCCGCCTGACACTGCCAGTTACCTACGACAAGATAGAGTGAGAGGGAGAGTCCTACAGGCGACGCTGTCCTCTACTCGCACTGCAATGGAAATTTCACGCTTCTCGGAGAGAGAGAGAACCGACCCACTACCGCCCTGTCCTTTTCTAGCCTATCGATTTAAAGGGCTATTCTTGCACTGCCGGTAACCCCGGTGGTGTCAAAGATATTCTACACATATCAACACAGGGCACAAATGGAATAGTATCCTCTCGGAATTGGTCCAAATACCGAGAGGAAGTTTTATGATTTTTACTACCACCAACGGCATGCGACATTGTGACTAACCCTTTTCCTTCTATTCTGTCGTTAGGAATGCTGACGTAATTTCCGGCGGACATATCGGGATTGGATTTCCCGCCAGGTCGTATTTGGTAGATCTGCGGTTGACGCGCAAAAGCTGTGTTGCCATTGGTCGACTGGAGTAACGAACAACAGACACACCTTCCGGGAGCATCAACGCTGCGTGGCGACCTGTCACTCTCGTTCTTCGTTTTAGAGTCTAAGGACGTCTTTTTTTTGTGGTTGTTAAGATCATACTGCCGATGAGTTTGAAGTTGTAATACCGGCTTTTCTAATAATTCAACCATGGACTTTTCTAAAGCACAGTATGTGCCTAGCATAAAGGTATAAATTTTACATTATTTTGGCAAATCACTTGGGCGGCATTTCTGATATTGGAATTGATTGAATTGACTCGTGACTCGAAATACCGCCAAAGTGATTTGCCTCATTACGTGCTCTCTGTGCGGGTTTAAATTTTTTTTTTGGTTACTCTAAACTATAGGCTAATATCTTTTTCCGGTGTTTGTTTAACAATGTATTATCGCGATAAAAATTTTAATTGTTAAATGATTTCTAATTTTCCTACTCAGAAGCATGGTGTCACGGCAAATCTCGAATGGAGGTTGCGGGCCCTTCCGGCCCATAACCTCAAATAAAGACGCGTGATCGAAGTTTTAATTGTTTCGCTTTCTTTGGTGTTCGATCATGGTTAAAGTGGTGAGATTGGGGAAATATAGATTTTATTTTGCCTGTTCCTTTTTTTTGGGTTCTGCGAGATTTTTTTCGGGTGTTTCACCATTTTGTCTGTCAAGCATGTGTTCTAATGGCAGGAAATGACGCGTTTATTTTTGTAAAATACTTGGTGTTCGTATTTGATGTCAATGAAAGTGTGATTTTTATCTTTCGAAATGTTGACCTCTGATTCATGTGTGGTTGGGCGACCCCCCCCCCCTTTTTTTTGCTTTATCTTGTTTCCTGAGCTAGATCCTTAAAGAGTAAAAGTCGAAAAATTTCAGATTGATTAATTTATTTTAATAAAGTGAGTGGAATGTGTCATTAGCAGGATTTCATACATTCGAGAATTTAATTGATTATTGCTAGTGGCTGGCGCCCTAGATTAATTTTGATTATGTATTTTGGACCGAAAGAAATTTTTTGTTACGATTGAATAATATAAAATTAAAAATGTAAGTCATAAACCAAGCATAAATAGTGACTTCTAAAGTTCCTAACGTTATAGCGGAATAAGCCATAATCAGGTTGTGAATTTTGGAGGCAAAAATTCACGTCTGATACATCACTGCGTAACGATCAGGATGTTCAACTCATAGGTGGAAATACCATTCAACATCTTGTTAATGGAGAGACATATGCATATCTTGGAATACTATAAGCGGAAACCCAAGATGTGCGTGTAGTAAAAACGGTCCTTCAAAAAAGGTATCGCGAAATTCTCACGAAAATTTGGGCTTCCGAATCATCTGGGAAGAATAAGATCCAGGCGACCAATATGCTGGCCGTTCATATACTGCTCTACATGTTTGGTGCAGTAAAACGGAACGTCGACGAATTGAAGCAACTTGAGCAAAGCATACGCAAGATGATGGCAATCCATCAAAGTCATCATCCTAGATCTTCCGTACCTCGAACATACCTCCCTCAAGGTACAGGGTTAGAGTTTTGCTGAGCTTGGAGTGTCTCCATCGAAGAACGGTTCTGGCTACAGCCTGCTCAGTTCTAAATAGCACAGATTCTTATGCGACTCGTACATCAGCATGAAGTCGCCATTGCTGCGGCGTTTCTATACCATGCCGCAGATAGGGCCGCAGAGGAGCTTGATCTCTCATTTGATTCCAGCGACAATACACATGGCCTAGCATCATTAACACCTTTGGTGCTCAGAAGACGTGTACAGGGTGCAGAACATTCGCTTCTACTAAAAGAACATGCTGACAAGCCCCTTCCGGGTAAATTCTAAGGCATTATACGTAGGCAAGAGCTATCAACTGGTTTGTTTAGAATGTTTCTCAAGTCTGTTGGATTTCTTTTTGCCTGTCAAGACGGCGTTAAGGACACCTTAATTTGCCCCAAGCGCATAATAAATGTCCTGTAAGCGATACCAACAACCGATCATGCAAACAAGTCAGAAACACTTGGACACGCTCTCAGTGGATGCTCGAAGTACGCACGCTACAAGTGCACAGAGAGACACAATGCGGCTCTAAAAGTGTTGTATTACCACCTTCGGCAATTCTATGGTGTTGGTGTAACGCCCGTGTTGCCATACGCCCAGGGAGAACTGGAGTCCGTTGTGGAGAATGACCAATGTAAGATCTACTGGAACTTTTCATTCTCCACAACTCAACGTATCAGTGCTATAAAGCCTGATATTGTCTTCCTCGATCTGGAGACCAAGATTATTTACGTGATTGAATTCTCGGCATCAGCCGATGGCAATATCACGGCAAAGGAGGAAGAGAAACGGGTTAAATATCAAAGCACTTCTTTACTAACTTAGTAGGCTGTACCAAGGCTACAAAGTCTATCTTGTAGTTCTCATAATTGGCTACTTTGGAGGTAAAACAGCTTTATTTTTCAGACAAATCAACAAGATTCTGGCTTGCCAGCGTCAGGTTCAGTCCATCGAGAACCGGATGTAAAAAGCTGTTCTTGTGGGATCACTTCATCTGGTCCGTCAACACTGTTCCTTATAACATTTTACAATTAAATGGTAGCTCTAAAAAATTATCAAAATAAGACCTCGGAGTCGGAGATAGCCTGTGAACAAGCTATTCTATTCCAAGGGCACTTCAAATGACTTATTGACTTTTGCCACTCATTGTCAAGCAGCCGACTACCGCTTCTCTCGCGCGCTTTCCAGGCTCTGGCCTAGGCGCGCGAGTTGATCCCACCACGATCGTTCATAGCGCGGGTGGGGTCGCTCTGACATGCGCGTTCGCGGATTCCCCAAACTTTAGGCTGGTCTTGGCTCGAAGTCATCGTTGTTGAAAAAGTTGCCTATTTACAGGGTATCTATAAAATCCGCGGGTCGCAATATATTGCTGCCTCTTTCCAAATGCACAAAAGATATTAGCGTTACATTTTTTCTGCTTTTAAAATCCGTTTTTTACTTTGAGCTTATGTCAGTGTGTCGATCCTAAAAACAGATTTATTTATTATTTGCTTTATATGTGGATTCTATAAAATTCAACTCAATATAATCTGCAGAGTCGGTTTCGAAAAATTCGACTTAATCTAAACTTGAGTCGTTTCGTAAAATTCGACTCATGACACACGCACTTCAGATTTTTTCGAGTCAATTCTCAGCTGAATCGGGTTCGAAAAATTCGACTCACGTCCAGATGTCGGTTCTGAGTCGAGTTGAATTACTTTGCACACCCCTAATATAATTAAAAAAACACACAGGTTAAACAATCACGGCACTGTTTCACTGGGAGCAATTACCATCTTTTGAAAATGATACTTGCTCCCAGTAGAACCGCGGTAAATCAAACCTATCGCCACGACTCACGACCGTGCGATGGGTGGCCACAGGACGCGAGGAAATCACAACGATGTTGTTGTCGGCTGGTGCCGAAAATTCGATTACGAACATGGTTCGTTTCTCAAAGTCAAGAACTATGTCAGGCCTTGAGTACGCGACAGAAACAATTGTCGAGAAGATGAAGTTTCAGTATATTTGGCACTGCTCATTTTCGATAACAGGGTTGTTTCGCAATCTTGTATCAAATAATTTTTTAATACACAATTTTAATCTAAACTCAATGTGCGTTCTAAATTTTTTTTCTGTTGTGTCGTTCAACAGAAAAAGATTATTAAAAATTGAAGGCGGGAAAACACTTATTCAAGATGGTGTCACGTGGGTGCCACGTGACTCAGAGTATTTCGAAGTACTTACGAAGTCACAACCACTCCTAAAATACTCCGATACCATGAATATATCTATTTTCGGGAGATTTTTGCTATTGGCTTTTACGAAAATCTCATCCCTTGACATCTTTTTAAACAATATTTTGCGACGTTGATATTTGAGAATCACTGACACATAAGCTGTGATTGGTGGAAAATACGACCCCTGTGACGTTAGAGGGACCCTCCAATCGAAATCGTGATAGAAAATTCATGTTTCAACATTAAATTAAAAATAGTAAGCAATACGTAAAACATATTTTATGGGCGTTTTTAAAATTAGAATTTTACAAACTATAAGATCTATTAAAAAATTAATGTAGTGAAGGCCTTTTCCGGTTTTTTGATGTTTTTATTTAAAAATTGCCGACATGTTTCGACTCTGATCCGAGTCCTTTTCAAGTAGTTCTGTAGAGGAACTACATGGAACTACACAGCATGTTGCACGACGAACATGCCGTGTGGTTAGTAAAGAACTGGAAGAAGGGAAGCATAATGTTCAAAATATATTGTATCCTCTACAGAACTACGCCTTGAAAAGCACTCGGATCCGAGTCGAAACATGTCGGCAATATTTAAATAAAAACATCAAAAAACCGGAAAAGGTCTTCACTACATTAATATTCTAAGATACCGAAAAAAATTAAAACACATATAAGATCTATAAATTGGAAACGTGATATCTGACTTTGGAAACAACCCTATTGACCCTATTTCTCCAGGAGCGTTTGGCGGAGGGGTATCAGGCCTAATACCGTAAGAATGACAAAGATGGTAATAAAGCACTCTTCTTAGTGTCGCATTGTGCCTTTAGATGTACGTCGTTCCCGCATGAGTTGGACAACTAGATAGAATGTGTCCTAGGTGCTCAGGCTGTGTATGACATGCCCTGCAATCATCAGGAATGTATTGGCTCAAAATGTGGTGACGGTATGCCGAAGTGGAAATGACACCATCTTAGCACGCCAATATGGAACCCTTAGTGCCCAATTTCAATCCGGGTCATTTAAGAAAAGCAAACGTTAGGTCAAACGACACCGACTGATCCTTCACATTTCTGTGCAAGATGTCGCGCATTCTCTTGTCAAAGAGCTATTCACGGAAGTTTTTCTCCTGCGCTTTATTGAGCCGGGCCTTCAGGAGTGACTACTCGAGATGGATATTGTTAATGCGTTTTGCTCATCCCTAATATTGAAGTAAAGGCCAAGTGTTTCAGAAGCCTCCTCCACTGCTTTATACAGAAGAGTTCCCTTGCCCACTTCTTCGTGTTACCTGAACATTTTAAAAACAGGGTCTTGTCCATCTGCTTTACACAGAATGATACTCTTGTGAAGACATTCGAGATTCAGTATTCCGCGACCACCTTCATGGCGTGAGATTTAAGGTTGCGGAACCGACGACTTATGGTGCATGCTTTTGTTCATGTGCATAATCTTTCGTGACCCGATGTCGAGGGATTTGAGCTTGTACTTCGTCCATGGAACCACTTCAAATGAATAGAGTATTTTTTGGGACGGTAAGCATGTTCGTCGCAGACACTTTGTTCCTCGCTGACAGTTCGGAAGAACATATCCGTCGGATGAGACGTTTCTATCTGCATCATACAGTATCCTTCATAGATGTCACGTTCTGAATGCGACTCTGTGTCACGCCCAGGTGTGTATAGGTCTCTCCAGCGCCAGGGAGTCGTATAGCGCTTCTGTCGACGAGCTCAAGGTCTTTAGGGATGCTATCAAGTTGTTCTTGCTTTCAATGACCCTTGGCGAAATTTTCTAACCCAAATTCCATTCCAATCTCCAGAATGTACTCCTCGACAATCCCTAGAGCTATATCTAGTTGCTCTTCATTTCTATCATAGATCTTGAGATCATCCATGTAAAATACATGAGTGACCTTATGTTTTCGATATCCGGGTTTGCCGCAGAAGTATCCTGGGGAATTGCGAAGTGCGAGAGATAGTGGCAATAGTGTGAGGTGAAAGAGGAGAAGGCTCATGGTGTCGCCCTGAAAGACGCCTCTCTGAAAGGCGACGTTGTTAGTTGTCACACGATGTTTTCCAGATGAGATAGTAAATCTGGTTTTCAAGAGCAGCATAAGTCTAGGGGATGCTGCGTCTTTGCGGACACATCTATATATGAGCAGGTTCTCTTGACATTTCTTCGAGCCGCGTTGTTCGTTCATTTGTCGCCATACAAGTCTCATTCTCCAAACAATCCTATCATTTATGATAGTTGTTGAGAACTCATACAGCGTGTTCAGATAAGTTATTGGACTGTAATTCTTAGGGTAAGGCATGTTGTCCATCTTCGGAAATATATGAGGTGAAACTGCGGGCCAGATGCTGGTGGGTTGAGGAAAACTTCTTCCATCAGAAGCTCTTGATACCATCTGGTCCCGGAGCGGAATAGTCCTTAATGCCTCTTAATTCCTTTTTCACCTTCTCGACAGTGATTGATGGACATTCCTACGCAGATGTTATGAGGTTGTCGCAAAGCTCCTTCAAGCCGATGATATTCTTAATATCTTCCTTAAATTGGTGTGGGACCTCGTAAACCTTTCTCCAAAAAGTCTCGACATCCTGGGGCTTGGGGGGATTTTGGACAGAGTCAGGAAAATCGCTAAAGAGGCGCGAACGTGATCGAGAAATCGCATGTTGTCAATAACATGCTTTGAGTTGTTTAGTGTATGACAGTACATCATCACATCGTGGGCGAACTTTCAGACCCTTTCAGTAAACGGCCTAACAGATGTTATGTAGACAATCTCACACTGAACACGAGGCGCATTCTGTCTTCCCAGCCAATATTCTTGTTCAGTTCATGCAAGCATCTTTTGGTCTTTTGATCAATCGTCGATTTTAGCATTGGATTCGAATCAGCCAAAACTCTCGCCGCATCATAAACTAAATAATTAATGGTCCAGAGGTCGGACTCCGCCGAGAGATCCTCACAGAGGGCGGCATCCATTTCAGCCAGATTTCGGAACTCAGGATGAACCTGGATTTTAATGTGCCATCTTGTCCTGAAATCAGTATTTCTCGGGAGATGCAATGGTTGGGGAAACGATCTGCGTTCATATCCAGTTTGCAAGAGGTCAGCAGCCGCGATTTCGCAAGAACTGTTGCGAAACGTGCGGAAACTTACGAGTGTTTCTGTCACCACAGAGTTTGCATGCGTATCTTGAAGCCGCTACAAACAAAGATAATGCTGGCATCGTAAAAGTCCAGCATGTCATCCTCGAGTCTATCAGTCCACCCAATAGTGTAAGCGCATCGTCGGTCCGTCGTCTTGTTTCAATCGAATTTATTTTCAGCACCTTGGACTCTAGGTCGATCGGCACTGTTTGCCGACCCATTTTCGGATGATCTGCGCGTTCGATCGTTTTGAACCGCATACACAACTGGGTTTGGTGGTGTCACAGTTTTTCCGAGTAGCAGCTAGGGAAAAGGTTCGTACACTCTTGCTGAGCTCCGCGTTCCAGGATTAGGCTGCATACACTGGGAGGACACCCGGTATCCCAGACACACCATGCCATTCGGCGTTTGACACGATTGTAACGCCCCGCTTAGCGGATTTTCCTTCTGGAACACCCCTGAACATTTTTCCGTGACTACTTATCAAGTATATATATGGTTGAGTGTATGTGTGTTAACGCGGTTCAACTGGGAGCCGGTGTCATTTTCATGGATGGAACTTGCTCCCTGTGGGACAACTAAAGCCTGCTTGTAGGCAACTTCTCAACCACATGAGAAAATACTCGAGGAATTGCCGACAAGCAGGAGAACTTAGATTGCGCAAACGCGAAAGTCCCCACTAAAAAAGACCTTTGAGTAGTGGGATGCTGAACTGGGGCAGAACCGAGGAAAGAGCAAGGTTCATAGGATCCTCTTGAGAGCAGAGCAAAGTCAACTCAGTACCCTGGTGGTCTCCTACCGATCCTAATCGTGTGGAGATTTAAAAAATTATACTCAGAGAAATCTGAAGATAAGTTTTAGATCTTCCAAAAAAAATACAGTATTTTAAAAGCGGAACAATGTCCACTTCGTGCACCGGTTTATAAAAGTATTGTATTTCAAGAGCGACCAATGTGTTTTTGCCTCGAAGCAACTAACATCTTTTTCCGATGCGTTTATTTTCAAGATATTTTTTGCAACACCCACCTCAAAAGTTGACCTTTTCATGCTTCTAAATGATGCCCAAAGGACCTTATTTGAGCAGACTGTGTGTGAAACAATTTTCGCGCATGCGCAGTTTGAAGATGGCTTACTTTAGGCACTGGTGAAAGAGCTGCGCATGTGCACTTTCGAGATAAGGTACTTTAGACACTGGCATAGGTAAATTTAAACACTGGTGTTGGTATCTTCTTGAAATAAATTTAGATTTAACTTGAACAAATCTTTTAATGATTGAAGTTTTGTTTTTAAGGTTTCGTAGCCGTTTTCGTCCGTCGTACAAAAGGGCATAAGTGCCAATATTTGGCACAGCAAAAGAGCAAAAGCCCCAACAAATTTTTTTCATAATTTTTTTTTCACCACAATTTTTTTGTATTTTAAGAGCGACCAATGTGTTTTTGCCGCTGATTATAAATCAATCTATTCACAGGCAGACTTAAGTCAACTTGACAATCTGGCTGAAAGAATAAGAAATTTATAATCACGTTCTGAATTTACGGATAATTTCACCGTTTAAAATTGAGACAGCTTCAAATAGCTACCACTGTGTGTGACCAAAGAAAGATTATCTCCTTTTATTAAAAATCATCAGAGGTGTGAATACTTTTATTACAGCAATCCAGCTTTGCTAATTTATATTATGAGAGTATGTCACATTGACAATAAGTCATAAATCACTAAGAGAAGAGCGGAGTCTACTCCTCACTCGTCCTCGCTCGTCCTTCGTCTATGGAACCACTCCAAATGAATAGAGTACTACCGGGACGGCAAGCATGTTCGTCGCAGATACTTTGTTCTTCGCCGACAGTTCTGAAGACCAAATCCGTCGAATAAGATGTTTGTATCTGCATTGGAGGGTATCCTTTATAGATGTCACGTCCTGAATGCGACTCTGTGGCACGCCCAGGTATGTATAGGTCTCTCCAGCGCCAGAGTGTCGTATAGCGCTTCTGTCGACGAGCTCAGGGTCTTCCGGGATTCCATTCAGTTTTCCTTTATTCAAATAAACCTTGGCGCATTTTTCTAACCTGAACTCCATTCGAATTTCTTGAGTGTACTCTTTGACAATGATAGGTAACGCTGATAGAATGCTGCGTCTTTACAGACACATCTATCGATGAGCAGGTTCTCCCGACATCCTGCTACGCCTTTCTTTGAGCCACGTTGTTCGTACATCTCTCGCCACACAGGTCCAATCGTCCAAACAATCCTATTATTTAGGATAGCTGTAAAGATCTTATACAGTGTCTTCAGACAAGTTATTAGCCTGTAATTTTTAGGGCCAGCTAAGTTGCCCGTCTTCGGCAGGAGCACTGTGCGCCCTTCTACCAACAACTCCGAAATAGGCTCTTCCGACTTTAGAAATGAGGTGAAAATGCGGGCCAGATGCTGGTGGGTTGAAGGAAACTTCTTCCACCAGAAGGTCTTGATACCATCTGGTCCCGGAGCGGAATAGTTCTTTATGCCTCTTAAAAGGTTTTTCACCTCCCCGGCAGTGATAGGTGGGCATTCCTCCTCAGGTGTTATGAGGGCATTGCACAGCTCCGAACCTTGGCAGTGAAAATCCTGCCAGATGTTATGTAGTCAATCACGCACTGAATGCGGGACGCGTACTGTCTGGCCCAGTCTATCTTTGTGCTTAGTTGATGCATTCGTCTTTTAGTCTTATGATCAACCGTTGATTTTGCTTTCGGTTTGCATCTGCCAAAGCTCTCGCTGCATTATACACACTACAATTAATAGTCCAGAGGTCAGGTTTTTCGGAAAAGTCTCCACGAAGCTCGTCATCCAGTTCAGCCAGATCTTTGGGCTTAAGAGAAACCTGAATGTTGATGTTTCTCCGGGTCCTGAAGCGTCGCTCTTCCTCTATTGGATGCCTGATCGCGGTTGGTCTGAGTCTCGCCTCTCTTTCTCTGTTGCCGGCTTCTTCTGGCTGCGGTTGAGTAGGCGCTCCGCTTATATAACCCCTTTTTCTGAGTTCCTCG
>CAKNWT010326076.1:0-10430 GCA_932066315.1 Andricus coriarius | reverse complement strand
AGGAATTTTCAATAGTTCTAAAAAGTTTAAAGTGATTTTAAAGAACTTGAAATATATTAGGGAATTTTGTAGGTATTTTTTTTAACAATTTCAACGGATTTTGAAGTATTAGGAAAGTTTAAGATAATTTCAAAAGAATGCAAGGCATTTTCAAAATATTTACATAATTGAAAAGAGTTTAAATTTTTTAAGAGGATTTGAAAACTTTTAGAGTAATTCAAAATATAATAAGGAAACTTCAATTGATTTCAGTAATTTAATTGATTTCAGAAAATTTGAAAAATATACTACAAAATTTACAAAAATTTCACGGCATTTTGGAAAGCTTCACAAAATTTTTAAGCATTTAAAAAAAATGTAACGGTTTGAAAACTTTTAGAGTATTTAAAAAAATTGTGAGGAATTTTCAATTGGTTTCAGTAATTTAACTGATATCTGATGATCTTAAAAGATTCTTATTTCAAAGGATTTGAAATATTTTTGATTATTTTAGAAGATTTCAAGGCATTTTCGAAAGCTTCAAAAAGCGTCAACTTTCAAGTAATATTAAAATATTTCAAATAAATATTTCAGGAATTTGAAAAGGCTCCAAGGCATTTCCAAGAGATTTTAATATTTTCAAGAAATTTCAAAAAATTGTAAACGATTTGAGAAGTTTTAGAGGATTTTAAAAGATCCAAAGCCCTTTCGAAAGTTTAAAAAAGTTTCAAGTGATTTTTTATGAATCGAAGTATTTTTTTTATTTCAATAATTTGAAAGAATTTAAAAGAATTGGAAATATTTCAGGGTGTTTTTAAAAATTGCAAGGGATTTTGAAGAGCTTACAAAAATTTAAGAATTTCCAAAATATTTTGAAGGAATTTAAATATCTTAGGGTATTTTAAAACATATTGAGAATTTTTAAATTGATTTCAGTAATTTAATGCCATTTTTAAGGGCTTCAATACATTTTAAGGAATGTCAAAAAATTTTAAAGGATTTGAAATATCTAAGGATATTTTTAAAAATTTCAGAATTTCTAAGGGCTTTAATACATTTTAAGGCATTTCAAACGATTTCAAAGGATTTGAAATATCTAATGGTATTTTTGGAAATTTCAAAGGATTTTCAAGAACTTTACAAAGTTTTAAGTAATTTCAAGACCTTTCAAAGAATTTGTAATATTTTAAAATATTAAAAAATAATTCATCACTAAAATTTTGAATTAATATGAATTTTGTTTATTAATTTGTTATTTTATGATATTTTTAAAGATTACAAGGGATTTTATCAAATTTCCGATGATTTTTTTTGTTTTTGGAGGATTTTAAAACATCTCAAGGTTTTTGAATAAATGTCAAGGATTTTAAGAAGTATAGGCAGATTTAACAGAATTTCATGAAATTTCATTTCGAATTCATCCTGAATTCGTATAAATTCTTTTGAATTCTGTAGAATTTTCTGGATTTTTTTTTTAATTCACGTAAATTCTTCAAAATTCAGTTGATTCTACCTAATTTAATGTATTTTTTTAATTCCTTTTCAGGTTTTGGTTTGAATTTCCTAGCATTTTTATAAACTCATTTCAAACTTACTGAATTCAATGCATTTTTCCATATTTTTAATTTATCCTAAATTTCCTAATTATATTCATAATTTTTTCCAGATGATAACGATGGCAAAATTTACCTACAAATAAGATATGAGAAATCCATTATGTACTCCTTTAACAGAGAAAAAAAAATAAAAGGTGCTTACTTTTGGAGGTTACAGACATCATTCTGTGGCTCCTTCTAATTATTTTACACGGGTATTTTGTGATATTAATTAAATATAAATAATATAGAACATATAAGTATTTGGTTTATTCTGTTTCATAAAAAAATTAATAGGCGCGCGCAAGACTACTAGTATATAAGAAATAAGACTTTGTCATCAACAGATAGAAGTTAGAAGGCGTGAGTGGTACACGTGCCGACAGTTGGATCCGAGTTGTGTTTCGCTAAAAAAAAATATATTTAGTCCCCAGATTGAGAAACGAATTGAAAATGTGGTTTCTAATTTTCGCGCTTTTCTGTGGATTTTCTTCGGGAGAGCGATGCCTGGATTCGGATGCCATTTATTTTCCTGAACAAATTTCAATAGGAGAAGAATTGGTGTTTTGCAGAAATTCGCGTACAATTGTGGTAAATAAAACATTTATTATTATATTAATTTAAAAAAAAAGAACTAGAAACCTTTGAACAGTGTGAAAAAATCAATTGTGGGTCTCTGTATCAGCCTTAGTTGAAAATGACTCATTCATGATGAATGACATCAGTTGAATGTACGTTCAATTGGACTGTATTGCAATAGTTAGGGTGGTCAATGATCTTTGATCAATGATTGATTACTGATGTATTTCAAAAGCAAAAGTTTTTTTTTAGATATTTAACTTAATTACTAATAATTGGCATGATGAGGCTGCAACCTATTATTGAATCTTGAAAAACATAATCATTCAAAAGCCAACCGGGAAAAATATCATTTTTAGACGGAAAACTGGGAAACAGTCGGAAAGTTTTTCATGAAGTTTGAGTGGCCTCCTTGTATAATAATAATGTACCCTAACGAAAAAATTTAGACTTTAAGAGCAATAGTACCAGATGTTCTAGATGTGTAAGGTACCATTTGTACCTGGTTAATATCAAACAAAATTTGCATAGATCAGTAGCTCTGAGGTTGAAAAATGCAGAAACTATTTTACAATACTATGTCGCAGAATGATTAAGATTATTCAGTTGTAGTTAAAGTGTAGCAAGGATTATTAATGAGGAATGATGGCGATACTTGTAGCCCAAAGGCATTTAACCTCATAATTAAAGAAAGAGATTTACGCTATTTGAGGTTCTGATATTAATAAGGAATCAAAAAGCCAGAATATTCCCTCAAAACCAGTTTTACATAAATCAAGAAGCGACTTCTGTGAAAAGTCCACAAATGAAGGATAAAGTTATTTATAAGTTATGAGAAAAACACCGCTTTTATATTAGGAGATTACCTACACTTTAACCAGTCGGTCGTTTGCCGTAAAATGAATGTACGATTCTGTTCAAACCTGTTTTGTATTCACTCAATACAAGGGAAAGCCCCATGAACTTAATAATGATTCATAAGAAATAAATTATTCCTACATTTATTTTTTAATTAATTTTGAATTCATATTCAATTTCTGAATTAAGTATTTCACGTTGTAATGAAATTCAATGACTAATCGTGTTATATCTTCGTTGAGGTGCACATAAACATTGAATACTGTTTATTATTTTTATTCTTCTGAAATTACCAAATAATATCTATTCTAATGGTTGTAAATTTTCGTTCTATAAGAGATCACTTCAGATTGCAAGGCATCTAAATACTTTGGATTCAATCGATGATTACCTGAAGGAGGTGCAAGAATTACCGTCCTTTGACTTATCAAGTAAGTTATCTTTGAAATAAACTAATTATTAATGAAACTGACTGCTATGACAATAAATATGTATAACAATAGTAATTTATAACAATAAATGCATGCAAAGAGAAGAAAAGAGCTTATGTTTTATTATAAAGAATCAAACATCAGAGATGACGTAACTAGTAAATTGCTTGGACAGATTAGACAGATGTTAAAGAATTAAATTCTTTTACAATTTTTAAAAAATATACTTTTTTTATTTAAAGTTTGGCCTAATATTCGACCTAGAGATATATATCCACCTGTTCTCGATATCTATTTCAGAAAGTTAGGATATCCTTACTAATTTAAAAGTGTAGTAGTAGTATTTGGCAGATTTGTTGCACAGAAAATGTTTCTGGTGCAATTTTTAATTATTCTTCATTCATTATCGAAGTGAGCTCCCGAGAAACACTTTTCGATTTTTTTCAAATTATATATACAATAATGTAATAATACAGGGTGTACCAGTACTCAGGTACATTTTTATATTTTTGAACTCCTCATAAAAAATGGAGTTGGAAATAATGATAAAAATTTGTTGTAAAGTTAATAATTTATGAGTAAATCTTAGAATTCAAATTCTATGAAATCTTTTGAATTCTATGGATTCTTTTGTATTCTCTACCTTCTTTTGAAATTCTATAATTTTTTTAAATTCTGTGAATGCTTTTGAAGTTTGTGTATTCTTTGCACTCGGTTAATTCTTCTGAATTCTCTACATTCTACTTATTTCTTTGAATTCTTCGGCTATTTTGTGAAATCTTCCGTATTCTCTGAATTCTTCTGGATTCTTCTCAATTATCTGAATTCTTTTGAATTCTCTCAACTCTTTAAAATTCTCTGAGACCTTTTGAATTCTTTTGTATTCTCTAAATTCTTTTAAAATGCTCTATTATTTTTAATTCTGTGAATTCTTTTGAAGTTTGTGAATTCTTTTGCACTCTTTGAATTCTTCCGAATTTTCTACATTCTTCCTAATTCTTTGAATTCATCTTAATTCTATAAATTCTTACCCTATACTATAAATTCTCACACTAGTCTCTGATTTCTGCCAAATTCTTGGAATTCCCTGATTTATTCTGAATTCTCTAAATTGTTTTTAAATTTTCTGAACTCTCTAAACTGTTGACTACACGGTTTACTGAATTTTTTTAAATGTTTGTTAATTATCTTGAAATCATTACACCATTAATAATTGTCTAACTTTCTCCAAGTCTTTTGTATTCTCTGAAATATTTTGAATTCTATGAGTTCTTTTGTATTGTATATTTTTTAAAATTATCTGAATTATTTAAACTGTTCTAAAATTTTTAATGCACACGAGACCACTTAATTTTTAAAATTATTTAAAATTTAAAATTATTTTAACTTCCATCGAGTACGTTGCATTCTGCAGAATTCAAATAAATTTATAGAATCCACATGTACTCCTTTGACTTCGTTTGAAGTTTTTTTGATCTCTCTTAAAACCTTTATAATACACCATTAATTATTTTGAATTTCTACAATTCTTTCGTATTATCTGAATTCTTCTGAATTCTTTTGAATTCTCTGAAATATTTTGTATACAAATAGTCTTCTGAATTCTTTTTTCAGTTTTCTTAATTCTTTCGATGTCCTTACAATACGCATTGAATTATTTTGAATTCCTTCAAGTGTTTTGAATTCTGTAGAATTCTACAGGCTTCCAAATATTCAAAGAAAGTTAAAGTGATTCAACGTGCATTCTAAATATTTCAAGTAAATTAAACACAGAATTCAAAATAAATTTAGATAACTTAAAAAAATTTAAATAATACAAAAGAATTTGAAAAAATTCCGACAATTCAAAAATTATCAGGGAATTCAGAATAATTCAGGAGAGTACAGAGAATACAAAAGACTTGCAGAAATTCAGATCAATTTATGATGTGATATAAAGATTTCGAGAGAATTAAGAAAAAAAACTTCAAAATTTATATAAAATTCGTGTGTATTCTATAGAATCAAAAATATTCAAAGAAAGTTAAAATAATTCAACGTGTATTTCAAGATAAATAAAAAACATTTTAAAAATTTAGTGATACCATAAATTCAATAAATTGAAAACAGTTTAGAGAGTTCAGAAACTTTTAAAACAATTCAGAGAATTCAAAGAATTTGAAGGAATTCAGAGAATTTGGAAGAATTCAGAGAATTCGGAAGAATTCAGAGAATAGTGGAAGAATTCATAGAATTAAGAAGAATTTAGAAAATTCGAAAGAATTTACAGACTCCGAAAGAATTCACCAACTTCAAAAGAATTCAAAGAATTCAAAAAAAAATTATAGCATTTCAAAATAATTTAGAGAATACAAAAGAATTCAAAACATTTCAGAGAATTTAAAAGAGTTCAGAGAATTTAACAGAATTCAGACAATTGAGAAGAATTCAGAGAATTAAGAAGAATTCAAAGGATTGGGAAGAATTTAAATAATTCAGAAGAATTCACAGAGTGAAAAAAAAATACACAAACTTCAAAAGCATTCACAGAATTCAAAAAAAGTTATAGAATTTCAAAAGAACTTAGAGAATACAAAAGAATTCATAGAATTCAAAAGATTTCAGAGAATTTGAAACAGTTCAGAGAATTCAATGAATTCGGACAATTAAGAAGAATTCTTATCTCAGTTGCACTGTGAAGTTACACCATTGATATTCACAACCTCCTGCAAATTTAAAATTACTCTTTTGCGCACACACCCTCATCAGTGACACATGGGCTGTCGTCCATCTAACGCATGCTTCCGATTGATTATTCTTTAATGGTTAATTACTCATTAATTATTAACTTCAAAAGAAATTTTTATTATTATTTTCAACTCTATTTTTTATGAGCAATTCACAAATATAAAAATGTACCTTAAGTACTGGGACACCTTCCATATCAAATAATGAAGTTTTACCCCAAGGAGAACTACATCAGATGATTCGAAATGCTGCCTCAAAAATGCTGAGGTTACAAATTATAAAAAAGTTGAAAAATTATTTTCATCTTTAATTAATTTGTTTCATTCGTAGCAACGGATAAATGAAAGCCGTAATTCAGGACATCTATTATAGTTATTAAAAAAAAAATTAAACACCATAATAATGCTAGCAGACCATTATTCATTTGTTTTCCATTTGTTGACATCTCATTATCGTAAAGTCAATGATTATGACAATACACGGGCAAAATTATTGAAAACCAGCGTCATTTTATTGTTGTGTTTAAAAACATTTACTCAATCATAATATATGTTAAAAAATTGCCAAGCATATATTTGACAAAACATAACACAACATTTTTGTTTATACAAAATAGTTCAAATTTGTACCAAATCGTTAAAAAATTTCAAGCTAAAAATACGGATTTTCTAGAGAACAGTTGAATCTGCAACCGCAAAATATTAATTTGCAACAACAAAATTAATTTAGGACCAAATAGTTGAATTTTCAACCAAAAAGCTGATGTTTTAGCAATTTTCAATCAAAAGTAGAATAGTTAAATTTTCAGTTAAAAAAATAATTTCAAACCAAAAATGAAACGAACTTTAAAGATAAAATATGCCTGCAAAGTTTTGATGAAAATGTGCCCACTTCTGGGGCAGATTTTATCACTGTTAACGTTATTTTTGACGAATAAAACAAAAACTACACATCCTATCAAAAAGTGACCACTAAAAAATTTGTAGATCTTTTTTAAATGCATTATTTTTGTCTCATCATCATTTGTCGTATCTTGTATATTTCAACACATAATTAAAAAAAAAGAAAAGAAAATGTTCTCACAAATTTTCAAAATGCGCTCACTTTTTGCATTTTTATCAAAAATGGCTGGCTAACGAACCTGACCTTCATTTTAGGACACTTGAAGATTATAACAAAGCTCAATCTCATAAGTTAATTGTTTTGAAATTTATCGTGCTAAAAAACTAAAAATCTGCAGACTAACAGACAGACAACTAACAGACAGACGACTAACAGACAGACAGACATTTTTCAAAAACCGGTTTTTTGGGTTCAGAGGGTTTCAAAACTTGGAAATTTGACAAAAAATGGGGGGTTCAAATTTTACACAAATCTAATACCTTCTCTGGATGAGAATGTAATATTAACAAGTTTAATAAATTTCAACAAATTTCATGAATTTCGACAAATTTAATTAATTTTTGCAAATTTCATATTTTTTCCAAAAATTGCATACATTTCCATAATAATGCTAAATTTCCATAAATGTTAGAAATTATTCTTATTCATCCAACTTTGCATACATTTTTAAAATTATGGTAATTGATGGTATTATATGTTAATTTGAGGAGATTCTAGAAATTCATAATAATAGATAGGTAACTTTTGATATATTTGATTAAAGTTCTGTTGAACTCATAAATTGTGGTCCAAATTTTTGGTTGAATGACTTTTTAAGGTTTGCGTAGACTTTCCAGCTATCCAACTGATCATTCGTCCATATTAAAAACGAAAGTCAAACTTTTAGCAACGGCTGACATGTTTTTCCAAACATGAATTTTTTAACTTGTTGCAATTATTCTAGAATTGTCTGGAATTAATAATAAATCGTTTAGAATTCATATTAAATTCTTAGGGATTCAATTTAGTATACGACACCAAATGCCGGAAGAAAATATTAAAATTCGGTATATTTGACCAGAACATATTACATCACGTGATATGTGGACGCTTCCTTATCAATTTTTTTATTGTCACTACTGATAAATTATTTTATTTTCGACAGAAGAAATTTCATCCAAAAAAAGGAAAGAACTATTGGCGAATGAGAGAGCCCTTAAATATTCTTCGGTCATCGTGTTTGCTCTGTTTCTATAAAATCACACATAAATTGGATTAGCTTTCATGACACATTGATTCGTGTTAAGCACCTATTTTCTTTTTCAGATCGTATTTCAGAAGATGTGAGGATTGCTCAACCTGCATTATGCAGGCCAGAAAATCAAACTGTACGTCTTGTGAACGATCCAGATCACTCATTTATTTACCTGCCAGCTTTTACAAGAGTACAAAGATGTGGAGGTGGCTGCAACAGCGAATTACTTTCTTGTCAACCAACAGAAACTAAACTCATTAAAATGAAAGTAAGAGCCTAAATTTCAATAATTCTTTATACTGCTCAAATATTTGTAAGTCTTGATTCAATAGATTCTTTGAATTTATATTCATTTTCATAAACAGATATAGAGATTGTTACTTGGTATAAAAAACTAAGATAAAATAACAATTTCTCCACGGTTGTAAATGCAAATATAAAACCTCTTCTAATTTAATTCTGACTAATCCTTTTCCCGTTTTCAGTTACACAAAACGTCTGTCGAAGATACTCATTTAAAATACGTTAAAAAAATAATTGAGCCGGTAGAGGAACACACCAAGTGCAAATGCCTTTGTAAAATACAAGCAAACGTAAGTAGGTCCTGATAACTAATAAAAAAAGATGTTTTGAAAATAAATTATTATTGATTTACTATTCTATTTGTTAAATTTCAGCAATGTACTAAGAAGCAAGAGTATTTAGAGGATGAATGCAGGTGTCAATGTAAAAACGTAGATGAAAAAGAAAATTGCCGGATGAGTAAAGGCAAATGGGACCCTGAACTCTGTCAATGTCAGGAAGTTCGCAGAAATCAAATAAACATTTGCAGATGTTAACACAGGAAAAACTCAGGGTAAAAAAATGGTCACCTCAATATAGGCGCGTGAAATTATTTGTTCTATTTAATTAATTTCGAATATAAGCTAGAAGCTTTACAGAAAGACTCACTACAAGCCTCTTGAACATCAATTTCACCCTGTACTATTAATTATTATTAAATATTTTGGGAATTATTATCATGATCCAAAAAACGAGTTATAAAAAATTCCTATGGTAAGGATGTGCATTTGAATCATTAAGAATTTTTGTACTAATAATCTCATTTTTGACCAAATATAGGTAGATTTGCTGTGCTACCCTTAAAATGCGCACAGGAAGGCAAACAGTTTTTCTGGATAAATTATTTCAGACCTTACAATGTCTAAGTCACTATAAAGCAAAAGATCAACAGATTTTATTGTAAAGAGCTATTTGTCAGCACAATCTAGTGATTACTGTTTTTTCTAGTAATTTAAGTGTAAAAAAAGTGATGTTGCTTTATTGATAATTGTAAGAGTATGACTTGTAATTTACAAAATAATTAAGAGAAAATCCAACTATTATTCGTTGTTTTTATTTGCAGCCAGAGAATTCGAAAATTTGGTAGAAAATTCAACTATTTGGCGGAAAATGAAACTCCTTTTTTCAAAATTCGTTTTTGAAACAGACTAACAGACAGACAGACAACTAACAGACAGACATTTTGTAGAAACCTGTTTTTTGGGTGCAGTGGGTCTCAAAAGGTAAACATTTGATAAACACCGGGGGGGGGGGGGGGGGGTGACATTCAACATTCTCATCATTTATGATTTTTTATAAAATCGAAAATTCAAATTTCGAACCAAAAGGCTTGAGATAAGAAAAAAAAATCAACAAGAAATTGCAGCTTTCAAAAAGTCCTACAAAATTGATGAAAACCGTTTTTTTTATAGGACTTGTCAATTTGGTTTTATTTATCGAAAATACTATAAAAAAGTTGAAAATTCAAATTTTAAGTCGAAGCCAATTTTGAAATCCTAAGAAATTTTAGTCTGAAAATTGTCGGTTGTTCATCTCGGAATTGACTAACTTTTTTAAATCTAACATTACACAGTACCACAACATCTAAACCCTTGCAACACGGACCAGACTAGGTGGGTCTTATATTTTCGGGGTCGCTGAATTCGAACTCGCTGTCCGTTTGGTGTCACCAGGTTAAGGACAAGGTCAATTCAAGGTCAAACAAAACGGCAAGTTTTACCTTGAAATTACCTTGACCCTGACCTGATGGGACCAAACGGACAACGGATTCAAATTCAGCGT
>CAKNWT010326073.1:0-11612 GCA_932066315.1 Andricus coriarius | reverse complement strand
AATTTTCAACCAAATATTCGAATTTCGAAACAAAAAAATCAAACATTAACCAAAAACAGTTGAATTTTCAACAAATACATGATTTCTCAGCGCAAAATTAAATAGTTTATATTTCATCCAAACAAAATGAATTTTCAACAAAATAGTTAAATTTTCAACTAAAGATTTGAGTTTTCAACAAAATAGTTAAATTTTCAACCAAACTGTTAAATTTTCAACAAAACATGTGAGCTTTTAACCAAATACTTCAGTTTTCAGCCTACAAAGATAAATTATCAATCAAAACGTCGAATTTTCAAGAAAATACATAATTGTTAACTAAAACAGAAAATGAAAAAATATTAATATTCAATTTTATATTAAAATTATACAAACACTTAGTCATGCTCGCGAAAAACAAATTCCCTGACTTTAAACAAAAATTCCCTAACATTTTCAGGTTTTTCCAGGTGGTTAGACACCCTTATTATTATATACATGCACCTCCGAAAAAACGGTTCAGCAGTCTTTTTTTGTTCAGCAGAGCACAAATTTGAAAACAAATAGTTTTTTCTTTATGGGAATAAAAATTCCAGGACCATGAGCAAAATTCAACGACTTTTCCAGGTTTTTTCCAGGTAGAGAAAAATTCAAGGATTTCCAGGTCGCTAGATACCCTGCTTTACCCTGTTTTGAATAATTACTCTTTTTCCCCTTTTTGTAGAAACTTCCTATTTTTCTGGTTTTGTTGCTTGAATGCGAACGGAATTATTAGAACCCAATAAGAAAATCTAACTATTTTGTTGAAAGTAGATTCTCTCTGTTAAAAATTCGACTGCTTGGTAAAAAATTCAATTATTTTTTTGAAAATTTATCTTTTTTGGTCGAAAATATAACTGCTTTGTTGAACATTCGCCTTTTTGGATTGAAAAGTTCGCACTTTGGAATAAATAGAGTGCGAAGCACGAGATACATGATGAGAATGTGTTCGTTAAAGCCGATGGAGCTTTAATAAAAAAGAATTCACAATCACCAAATTACAGTTGTCGATGCTTTAACCTTCAATTTCAAAAGGTAAATTTAGTTTTCATCAATTACTTCAAAAATTGCAAAACCTACAAATATTTGCGAGAAGAAAAAGAGATGCGCCTTAGAATTCTCTGCAAGTATCATATCAATTTTATTAAAAATAATTAATTCCCATATTATTCCGCTATTTTCGTGAAAATCATCCTATTCTCCCTGTTTTAGAGCATTTTGGACTATAATGAAGTGTTTTGAAATATTATACGCTTGTATGTTTTTTGTTCTATTTTAGATATAAAATGAAATCGAAGATAAAATTTTTGATTAAAAAAAGGGGGGGCGTATTTGTGACGTCACCCTGGGGGGTTTAAGCTTTATGTAATGATCTGTGACGAAGAAGGAGAGTGGTGGAAATACTGTTGAAAATAGCGTCACGTAGTTTTTGAACGACCTCTTAAGGGGTTGTCGCCATCCTCGAAAATAAATCGATTCTTACACTTTGATTCCCTATTCTGATAGCCAACGATGATTCCCATTGTTCAGAACTTTAATCCTCCAAACCCTTGAGTTAAAGGCTCACAAAATAGTCGTAAAAAATATAGAATGTGTAGCTATGAACAAATTTAGGTCCTAAAACTTCAACTTTCAAACTAATGTACTGTAAATCATGGTTTTCGACGCGTAGGTGTTATAGCTTTTAAACTGCTATGTGCGTATCGAAGTAAATTTTAAAAGCTTTTTTTATGTGAGCAGGGATTTAAAACTTGAATATGGAGAGAGATAAATTCTAATATTTTATTGTTGACTTAAAATCAAATTTTTCAGACAAGAAAAAAAGTTCTTGTATCATCGTTACTTTATCATATATAAAAAAGCTTTTATTGCAATTTTTGGTTTCAAAAGTTAGGGCTTAATTATTTTAATAAATTTATTTCAATGAAACTTTCCCAAGCTAAAATTTTCCAAGTCCTTTTATAAAACATTCTTTTAAATAATAATTCAAACATAGGCTATCAAATGTGAATTTTTCTAAATTTGAACGCTTTAAAATTTGATATTCTTTAAAAAAGAAAGCTTCTATTTATAACAAATTCTCAATAATAATTATAAAACAAAAAAAGTTCAAAATGTCTGATAAAATTTCTTTTTTTCTTTGTCCGGATTTGCTCGCTCTAGTGGATATCCTCATTTATAACTTTAAGTTTTTTGTAAGTTTTTCTTTCTACTTTTTATCTTTTCAGCTTTTCAGCTTTTTGTAATTTTAATTAACTACTATATAATTATGTAAATCACTGGTCGTTCCAGTGACATCTAGAAACCATAAACAATGTCAAATATGCTCGAAACCTATTTTACACGACATAAACCCGGTTTATGATAGCTTTTTATGAATCTACGTGATTTATAATTTAAATAATGATTTTCTGCCCTATTTTCCTAGTTTCTCGAGAAAGACAATACAGAATCCATAGAGAACAATGAAACCGAGGGAGCGAGGGAGAGAGAGAATAATAAGTTTCTCTCGTTCATTTTCATTCAGCTCTGTATCCTATTTCCTGGGATACTTTCTAGAATTTTAAAATAAAAATACGATAGGTATATCCAAGATATGAGTCTGAATTTTTTAAATTACTGTATCAGAATTCTAATTTTCGACGGAGAAACGAACTTGAACAGAAAGAACGGAAAATATTACTTAAAAGAAATCCTCTCTTCAAAATGTCATTGTCAAAATCCCAGAGTGTCTATTATTGTAGAAGTTTTTGGAATTGAAGAAAATTTTAATTTAAGGTACTTAAATAAAATAATTTGAAGTAGAATTTTTGTATTGAAGTCTAAAAAAATGAATACTCGAAAGTTTTTCAAAGTGGAACAATTTTATATACCTAGTGGAGTTATAAATTGAAATGTGTAAAATTAAACTTTAAGCATTTTACATTAAATAATCAACAATTTTTCATTGACAATTCATCACAATTTCAGATTAAAATACTATAAACGAAAACTCTTAAAACTAAATAAATTTCAGACTCATGCATTAAAAGTTGACCACATTCTGTCTTTAAATCGTAAAGCATTATCATTTTTTTAAACTTTAAAGGCTTAAAATTTAGTTTCATACTGAAAACATTTTTTAACTAGAACGTTCTAAGCATAATAATTTCAAGTTAGAAACGTTGCAAATAAATTAAATGAATAACTTAAGACGTTCCGAATGTTCAAAAACTAAGAACTTCACAGATTCAATGTAAAGTCATTTTAAAAATTAAAATGGTGAAAAAATGGGCAATTGTTCATTGAAACATTCAAAACTATACTTTAAACTATAATATTTAAAAATTGAACAATTTTTATTCAGAAACATTGGAAAATGAAAATTCTTCAATAGAAACATTTTTAAATTAAATTTTAAAAAAGGAAACAATTTCAAATTGGTTTCAATCGGACAATATCAAATTTTCAGCGCTCGAAGTTTTAATTATATTCATGAGTTTGAAATTTGATGTTAAGCTACATTAAATATAAAGTTTTTGAAACAGAAAATGTTTAAATTTCAGTGTTTGAAGTTGTGAACGATTTATTTAGATTTGAAAGTGATCTATTTGGAAAATTTGGAAAATGTCAAGTGCTTCAATTCAAGAAATTTTTTGATCGAACTCTAAAATTGTACACAATATTAATTCACAAATGCGAAATTAATAAATGTTGATAATCTTGAAAATTGGTTAGTTGAATGTCAAATTAAACGTTGAAAATTAAGCAATTTTTACAAAATTGTACTGTTTCAAATTAAACCAACTGAATTTAAAAAGGTTAAAAATTAACAATCCCTAATTTTATGCGACAAAAATTGAACTGACATTTTTCAAGCCGAAGAAATAAAACAAGAAGAATTTTAATTCTAGGTTTAAAAAAAATCGGTAAGCGTAGACTGAATGTTTTCGGTGTCTAGACACTTCGCACTTCAACATTCGTTAATTAAAATCTGAAATATTCTTACAGTTGTAACGCTTCAAATTTATAACTAATTTAAATATAGTTTAACATTTTTCTAAAATAAAACTTTTAAATGTATAAGATTTCAAAACCGCTACCATTTTCATATATATTTTATTATAATTTCTAAAGAATTTTTCGAGATACTTTACTTTCAATATCAATTTCTGGAAACAGAAAACAATTTGTCAGGAGTTTAGAATTTCCGCAAAAACATCTATTATGCATTCAAATAAAAAATGTGCAGAATCAGCATGTCTGAGACAAAACAGAATCGTTGAGTCATTTCTCTTTGAATCCCCTCTTAAGTCTGGATTTGAGGAAATATATTCCACACTTGAGGAAGACACGTCGCCTTAATAGGGAAGAATGACGATCAGGTTACTTTTTCAACTTGTGCGTTTATGATAATTTGAACTAACTTCCAAGTTTATACGACGCGAATAGAAATTCGAATCGTTGAAAGAAAACTTTTAGAGTGGAATCTAAGGTGCTCCTCACATAGATATTTCTTTTCGCACTATCGACTTAAAGAAGAGACAGAATTCAAGTCCATGACGAATCTTTTTATTTTAAATATTAAATTCTAAATTTTGTATTCCAAGGTTGCTACAAAGTTCCAATTTCGGAATTCCCTGACTTTTCTTGACTTTTAGTCACAACAGTCATACCGAATTTTGTAAGGGGGCCTCCACAAATTACATAAGACATACAGAAAATACAGGAAATATCAACCAAATAGTTGAGTTTTCAACTCAAAAAGATAAATTTTGAACTAAAAATAGAAGAATGGAATTTTCAACAAAATATGTAGTTAAATTTTCCCAAATAGATGAGAACTCAACTCAAAAAAAAAATTTTGAACCAAAAATAGAAGAATGGAATTTTCTACATAATATGTAGTTAAATTTTCCCAAATAGATGAGAACTCAATTTAAAAAAAATGTTTGAACCAACAAATTAGTTGAACCCTTAATTAAAAATACACTAATATTAAAACCAAAGAATGAGAATTTTGAGCAAAAGATTTGAATTTTCAACCAAGAAAGATTTTTCAGCCAATAAAGAAAAAAATTATTTCCAAAATGTTGAATTTTCAGTCCAATAAGACAGATTTCCTACAAAACAGTTTAGTTTCCAGCCCGAGAATATGAATTTTTAACAAAAAAGTTAAATTAAAGAAAAATTAATCTTCAATTAAAATAATGAATCTTCAACCAACAAAAAATTTCAACCAAAAAAGATAAATTTTTAACTGCAAATGAATTTTTAAGCAAAATAGTTAAATTATCAATAAAAAAGACATTTTTACAAAAAAATGCATTGTTAAACAAATAGTTGAATTTTCATCCAAGAAGATCTACATTCTTATCAGAAAAGATCAATTTTTTACAAAAAAAAAGAATATTTAAGTTTTTTGTTGCAGAAATTAATTTAAAATTAAAATTATGAATCTTCGACCAAAAAGCTTTATTTTTAACCAAATAGTTCAATTTTAAACCCATAACATGAATTTTTTACTAAAAAAGACAAATTTTCAACAAAGCACATGAATTCTCAACTAAAAAGATAAATTTTTAACCAAATAAAATTAATTTTTCAACGAAATAATTCAATTTTCAACCAAACAGATGAATTTTCAACCAGGAAAATTCATTTTCACCAAAATGATTAATTTTTAACAAAATGCATGAAATAAATAATTTTTCGACGAAATAGTTAAATTTTTAACCAAACAGATGAATTTTCAACCAAATACAGTAAATTTCTATAAAAACGATAAACTTTGATAAAAGAAACCCACAAAAAACGAATTTTCAACAAAATAGAGGAATTTTCAAACAAGAAGATTAAATTTCTATAAAAAATGATAAATTTTCAACCAAACGTGGAATAGTTCAATTTACAGTTAAAAAAATTAATCTTCAAACAAAAAAAAGTTTAGTCAAATAGTTGAATTTTCAACAAAAGAAGAACGAAAAAAGAAGAAGTGGAATTTTCAACAAAAAAGAATGACTTTTTAACAAGATTGTTGAATTTTCAACAAAATAATCAAATTAATTTCAACTTCGATATATCAAAAATTCAAGTACATATCCAAGTTTTCTAGAATTAAATTAGGCGAATAGAAAAATCTACTCTAATTAAAACTGAGAAATGTCAAGTTGCACTTCACGAGAATGTTTAATATAAACAGTAAACGCATTTCAAAGTATTCAGTATAATGAGCAGCTGTAATTTCATAAGGCTGGCCGATTTTTCAAAAGTGGATACATACAGAAGTTTTAAATGGATAAACATCTCATTTTCTAGAAATTTGTTGCCCAGCGAATATTATTCCGATTTCTACAAAACTTTTGAACCGACTTTTAAACTTCCAATTGAAAAAGGTTCAGTTAAAAAAAATACAAAAAAGATTGAAAAGTTGAATCGGGAAAGCTTCGACCTCTGAAATTCCATTCAATAATTTTTCATTTTTAAAATCTTTATAAACTTGAACATTGTTTGCTGTTAAAATAGCGCTTTTGAAATGCAGAATCTTTCGACAGCATTTTTAATATGCAAATTGCAAAATGCAAAATAGTTCAGACGAGAGTTTATGAAGACTCTATTTAAAATTTAAAATTCCATTTTTTGTAAGGTCCTCATTTCATAAAGTTGAAAGCGATTTTTTCACTAGTCGCTTATAAGCCCTGCCACGTTTGGGGATAATAAACATACTTCATGCGTGTACTGTCAAAAGAAAGAACGAAAAGCAATTTTGTGTGCCGTGTGCTTCGTGAGCCATTTATAATCGAGCTTTATTAACGCGCTGATTGAATTTTCAATAAAGCATGACAGATCAATTTAGTGATGCTAATCGGAAAGGAGATGAAAAGTGACTCGCACAAATCATCCTCCTCTCCGATTAACAAGGCCAATTTTCATCGATTTATAATTCAGCTCTAATTCAAACCTAATTTCGAAATTTGGTATCCAGTCATTACGAAAATCAAAGAAAAAGAACAACTGCTAAATATAATTTTCACATCAAATCAGAAGGGAAGAATCTGAATAGAAAATTGCCTTTAAAAAGTCTGGTGAGTTATCTATATGAGTAATTATGCACACTCAGAGAAAAAGCTGTTCAGAAACAAAAGTATCATCCACTTGCCTGCTTTGTTTTGAACCACGTGAATATATTTTGTAGACAAACAATTCTTTGGCTGCAAAAAGATCCTTGTTCAGACAAATGAAAATCCTCTTTACCTTAAATTTTAGAGGAAATTCCATTTTTATCAAGAAACATATCCTTTTGACACATAAAGGTCGCTTTTGATTCCCTGTGTAATATCTTTGTGAATATTTATTAAATTTTTTTTAAATTTGGTAATTTTTTTCTCTTTAATAACATTGCACAAAATCATAAGAAAGATACAGATTCTTTTACCCGAAAAATATATTAAACACATAGAGAGCTATGACTAATTAAATTTACTAATTGCTAAATAATTTTATACTGACAATCATGATTGCGAGCCACAAGTTTCTTATTATAGCCATCAAATTCTCAATATAAATGTTTCTGGGTGGTCTCTAAAAACAAAAACGATTTCCTGGTCATTTCCCGGTTACCGAAAATTTTTCCATGTCAGAAAAATGTAAAGTATTTAAACTTAAAATTAAATAAGGTTCGATTAAACAATTCATTAAACAATTTTATCACACTTTAAGTACTTCAGGTTAAAAAAATGTACATATTATTATTTATTCGTAAAAATTAGGATCTTAATTATTTTAAGTAATGTTTAAAGCTTTTAAACGTTGTAAGGAATTTGAAAAGATTTTAAAGACTTCACGGCAGTCCAAGGGATTGCACAAGAGCTAATTAAGGTATTTAATATTTTTTCAAAGGTTTCACGGACTTTGCAGAGATTAAATCAAAAATGGGATTGGAAACAATTTTATTAACTTCATAAAGGTTTTGAAATATTTCATATGATTTAACAAGGTTTGAGGGTATTTTTAATTACAGTGAAGTCTCGCCTATTTCCCCGATCTTGAAACGAAACGATTCTTTTATTTCCACGTGGAGGGGGTCCCACCTTTACCGCGAGTGAGCACGATATTTGGGTCAAGCCATTTGAAATCAATAATAAATACTATCAATAATGATACAAACAAATACACCCGACATTCCTAGAAGTGCTGGCCCACGCAGTTTCTGAGCTCAAGGGGTGAGAGACGGTTGCGACTCTCGCCTCGGAAGGGTCGCCGTGTGCGAGTACTCAGTCGAGTATAATGCGCAATATTATGGAAACAGTTCAGGCGAGTGGCTATCCGGCTTATTGCGCACTTGAAAAAGTCGCGGTCTGTTAGTCTGCATGCATGCATCAGTGTTTTCAAGTGTTTTCTTGGACATACGAAAATTTATCAAGTAAAAGTCAATATTATAGAATCAAAAAACGACGCAAATATTTCGCGGAATAGTGAGTTTTGCAGCATGCCGTACCGCGACGATATTCTAGACTAGGTGGAGGAAATGTCAGCCGTCAGGAAGGTTAGTACATGCTACTGCAACCGCATACGACGTTTTGGAGAAAATCTCCGAAATGTAAAGGTAAGTGTAAAAGGTCTGCATAGTAATCTTTTCAAGTGTAGAATGCATTTGCGCAATTCTGTTTCTTCATCCTTTTATCAGTTGAAGACCTTTCAGTTTCACGAAACACAAGCAGCTGTCCGAAATTTGAGGTTAGAGTACCACTCACCTGACATTTAGGATATTTTATTTTATTTCGTGAAACTGAAAGATCGTGAATCGACAAAAGAATGGAACATGATTGAGAAAAAAGATTCTACACTTAAGAAATATTACTATTTGTACATTTATGACTTACTTTTAGAATATTTTCTCGAAAAAAGTCGTATGACGTATTCCCATGACGTCATACTAAAATAATCAATTCAAACCAACGAGGACGCTCTTCGGGCCTCTTTTTAATTGGACAGCCACTGACGCGGAGGAGAATATACCGGGACCGTGGTGGGAGGTGCCGGAACTGCGTAAATGGAAATAACCGTGTACGACCAAGTAGAAATAGAGGAGACAGGAAATAAGGGAGATGGGAAATAGGTGAGACTGCACTGTATTTCAAAAAACTTCAGAGAATATGAGAATTTAAAATATTTCTATAAATTACAAAGAATTTCACAAAAATTAAGGGATTTCGTAGGATTTTAAAGATTTGAAGACAATTTCAAAATTTCGGTTAATATGCGGTTGTAAAGAAATTCCTTGAATTTCAAAAGATTTGAAATGGTTTCATAGGATTTATAAGATTTTAGAATATTAAAAAAGATTCCAAGGAATTTCAAAGGATTTCCGAAATTTACAAATATTTTAAAGGATGTCAAAGAATTTAATCACAAGATTTAAGGGGTTTCAAAATTTTTCAATAAATTTCAAGAATTTGACGGGATTTTGAGGGATTTCAAAGAATTTTAAAGATTTTTCGGTATTTCAAATGATTTCCAGGAATTTTCA
Organism: Andricus coriarius; assembly: GCA_932066315.1. NCBI lineage: Eukaryota > Metazoa > Arthropoda > Insecta > Hymenoptera > Cynipidae > Andricus > Andricus coriarius. Next base: position 2,086 of record CAKNWT010326073.1, on the reverse strand, counting down.
AGCACTTAAAAAAATGGCAAGGTGTTTACAAATATTTCAACGGATTTGAAATATTTCAGGGTATCTCCAAGGATGTAATGATTTCAGGGAATTCAAAATGAAATTTCACGGAATTTTTTAAACGATTGAAACTCTTTAAAATTTTCACAACAAAATTTAAGAATATTTATTGAATATTTGAATAAAGATATTCAAAATTGAATTAATTTCAATTTTAAATCTCCACAGTTGAATATTTTTAAATTTTTAATCTTAAAAATTAAACTATTCTAAAAAGCATTCAAAATTGCATCGTTCTTTGTTATACAAGTTAAATATTGAAGAGTCTTTAATTTCAAATATTGGAAATTCAAGAATTTTCTATTGTAAGTCTTCAAAATTAAACGACATATTCGAAAAAGAAAAAAAAATTATATAATTTTAAACTATAAATATACCGAATTAATGAATATTCAACTACAAATCTACAAAATGGAAGAATTTTACATTGCAAATCGTTAAAATTGAAGAATTTTACATTGTAAATCTGTAAAATTGAATTATTTCAAAAACGTTCAAAATTTCGTTCCTTTGAAACATAAATCGTGAACATTGAATAATTTTTAATTCCATATTTACAAAATTCAAGAATTTTCATTTGTAACTCTTCAAAATTGTAGAACTTTGAATTGTAAATATTTAAAATTGGAGATTTATTAACTTAAAAACTTTATAATTAAAAATTATGCAAGTTTTAAGTTGAACAATTAAAATTTTTGATTATTTACATGATAAATGTCTTGAATTTAAGACTCGAAACTAGAGAAAATTTAAGAATTTTTGTTCATAAATCTTTAAAATTGAATAAATTTCAATTGTAAATCTTCAGAATACACTTTTCTAGATTCTTAATTCACATATTAAATCAGAATACTCATTTTTATGGAAATCAGATCGCTAATGCAGGATTTGAAAAATGACCGATTAGTATTTCAAAAAAATGTTTTTAAAATTATGAAAGAAATATTTATTACGCTCAAATACTTTCAAAATTGCTTATTCTAGCACAAATAGTTAATTTGGACGATAAAACACATATTTCAAAATATATTTAGAAACAAAAAATCATTCCTGTCAAAAGTGGCCTTAATGTGGAGCATTTTTTCTTAAGTGTACCCATCCCAAAAATCGGACTTTCTTGGATGGGACTAAAACTTGGGCAAAGTTTAGTCCTATTGGGCGGTAGTTTATGGGGAAAATATATTTTTAGTTTGACAAATATTTAATAAAGCATAGGGGGTTTAATTTTTTTGATTTTGTGCGAAGAACTTCTTTTTCGGATGTACTTAACTGCTTTTGATGCCGCGAAGGACCAAATGTCGTTTTTTTTTGTTGTGTAATTAAATTTCCTCCATTCTGTTCCATGGAAACCGTCTCTTCCGGAGGAGTTGTAGTCTTTTAAAATCAATAAAAAATTTTGGTTTACTACAGTTTTGATAGAATTTTTCCCGCCCTATTCAGTTATCATGAGCATTTTTTTGGAAAACTTATTATCTGAACGTCAAAAATAAAAATGAAACATTTCTTTTCTTACAAGATGTACTAACCTTCATTTTTGGAGGCCAAATAATAGATTTTTCAAAAAATTCTAATGATCACTGAAAAGGATAGGACAAATCCTATTAAAATTGTAGCAAACAAAATTTTGTTTTTGATTTTTAAACAGCATAACTCGTTCAGAAGAGAGGGTTTCCTGAAACAGAATTGACAAAATTTAATTAATCGAAAATGAAAAGAAAAAGAGATCCTAAGCTTTACTTCTTATTTTTTTTAAAATGGTTGTTACCATTCCGTAAACCGTACATAAATCTATCGAAAACATATACAGTCCAAGCTCCGAGCAGTGTCGCCCTGAGAAATGCCGCTTTTCCGATTTCTCGCTCGAGCGCTACCCCCACCACTTTAGCGTCGGTCGAGATCGATGCATTTCATAGCTAACGCTCCGAGGAGTGCCGGGAACGAAGCGGCCGAATCTGAAGGTTTTTTTCGGCGAAAATCTTGAAGTTGTTCAGTCAAACAAATTGTTCATTTTATTATACATATAAGA
>CAKNWT010326072.1:0-21926 GCA_932066315.1 Andricus coriarius | reverse complement strand
TGGCTCGCAAAAGAGACTTCCCATGCAGGTGTAACAAAAAATGGAGTTTGGCACTCCTGTGCAAAAATAACAATGACTCACTCATGGGAAGACACAACACTCACCCTTCGGGTCATCTTCGGTTCACGTCGACTTGCCCTTCGTGCGATGATTGCCATCATCGCGCAGTTGTATAGAAAAATACTATTTTTAACCTGCCTATCCTTCAGCAGTTATATCTTTAGATTTTGCTGTACGGTTTGCTCAAAAAGATTTTCTTGTCTGAATAATAAGCACATATTCCGGTAAATTCTTCCTAATTATTAATAATATCAATAATTATGATTTTAAAAATGCCATGCATCACATAAATGTATCTATTTTTGCAAAACATACCATTTGTGTATTTTGAAAATGTCCTGCGAGCAATTTTATCACGTATTTCAATAAACTTTGTTCTTTAATTGATAAATATTCACGGTTGTCCTTATTAGTTAAACCGCAGGCAATACAAATTAAGTCAATGCAAAGTTTATAGCGGTTTACAATATTTCGAAATGCGGCCGCAAATGCTGTTTCTTATACGCGCCGGCAAATGTGACCGCAAATGCGGCAGGAGTTGCGACCGCAAATGTTCAGTAGGGTGAAGGCTCGGCAGACACCTTTGCAGAGTTTGACTAGTAAGTTATATGGGTTAGGGAATTTTGTTGGTAGGTATATTAACCCTTGCTGGTCCAATACTATTTTTATTATATATTATTTATTCTAATTATATTATTTATTAATATATATTTGTTACGTATTTCAGTTCCATATTTGTTACATAACCGTGACATATCCTTGTAACATAAGTGTTACGGCGCTAGTAACATTGTTCCATAGAACAATGTGCTATGGAACAATTAATGCTATGGAATAAACAATTGTTCTATGCAACAATGTTACTCTGTAACCCTGTTACTAAATTGTTCTAAAAATATTTGTTGATATATAACGCTGTTCCAGAATTGTTACAGAGTGACCACAGAACAAATTTAAATCGTAACACTGTTACATGTGTTACAGCACTATTACAGAACAATGTTACTCTGTAACCCTGTTCCTAAATTGTTCTGAAAATATTTTTTGACATATGACGCTGTTCCAGAATTGTTACAGAACGATGACAGAACAAATTTACATCGTAACACTGTTCTAGAACTATTACATGACAGTCATATAACAGTGTGCGCTGGGGAGCGTGATCGAGAAGCGAGAAGTGCGCTGTTGCTAACTGCGCATTTCTTTCGTTCACGATAACTTATATTTCTGTTAGCATTTAGGAATTTTAGGAATCTATTTGTAATTTTTCCAGCGTTTTTAACAGTCGTTTGTCTTCTCTTCATGAATTAAAAGTATCTTAGGATGTGAAAATTTGATTTTTTGGTTCATTGGTATTTTATGGATTGGAAAATTCATCTCTAAGGATATACAGCAAAATGTTACCATTTTTCAAAAATAAAATAGTTGAAGTGTCCGCGGTATAAACCTGTTAACTTACAATTCAGAAATTTTACATGTCAAAGGAAAATCGTTCTTATTTTTGCAATTTTCAATGTTTTTTTAAAGCGTGAAATGTATTTTGTTCATTTACTGCAGAAAAATAATCTTTGTTAGTTTTGTAACATATAAATCAAAATAGAATGTTATATGACAAGTGAAAGCTATACATATGTTATCTACAATGGGTCCAGCGTTCTAAGCCTGTTTTATATGATAAGTTTTATATGATAAACGTTTATTTTTCAGCCTGTTGGCTTCATAAAATTGACTTGCTTACACTTTTACATTTTTACAGAATTAACTTAAAAATAACCCTTGAATTCCATCCATACCTTATCTCTAAGATCGGACGCTCATATCGTCTTGTCTTCCTCGTTTCGCCTCGCTCGCATGTCCTTACTCTCTCGCATTGCCTAGTATTGCCAATCTCTGCTTCCGCGGCTAATACCTAATACTTATCTACTATTTACAACATCTGCAGATTACTTATATCTACTTCCTCTCCTATTTACAATCTTTCCTTCTCCGTTCCTCTTGCTTCTCTTCTTTTCCATCCTACCCAACACTGCCTTCACCCGTGCTACTGCTCTTTTGCCCCCGCCTCATTCATCAATACCTCCATGCTTATTCCACTCCTTTTCACCTCTACGCACTCCTGCAACCAGTGCTCCACTCTTGCATTCCTCTTCCCACGCAGTTCACACATCCTCTTCTCCCTAGAGACCCAAACCTATTAAAATTCTCCATGCAGCCACATCTCATCCTCCCTTTCAGCCTCCATCCTCCTACCCCCTCTCCTGTTCTCCTTCTCTCACCAACACTCCCTAACCAGCTTACTTCCCCTAGACTCGTTCTCCCTGTCTCCCTCCTGATAATATAATTAGGCGTGTTCCTTGCCAAGCCCAATGTTCACTTTACATATCTCTCCTGTGTCCTATTTACCTCTTCACTTTCCTTCCACCCCCATACCTATACTCCATACAATAGCACACTCATCACTAATGAGTCAAACAATAACATTCTCCTTCCGAATCATCTGCGAATAACTTCTTTCCAACTCCCACACCTGCCTCATCACCACATTTGCTCTCCTCACTCTCTCTCTTTCATGTGACCATCCACTATCCCATTCCTCCGAAACACGAAGCCCAGGTACACAAACTCTTTCGCCACCTGCACCGCCTCTCCCTTCCAGTTCCACTTCCCTTCCTTATCCCTTCCATCTCCTTTTCTGAACACCATAACCTTGGACTTTTTGGCATTCTGCTCTAACCTGTTCTTATCCAGGTATCTTCTCAACCTCTTCATCGTCTCTTTTTAGGCCTCCTCGCTACTTGCCAGCAACACTATTTCATCTGCATACGCTATTGACCAAATTCTAACCCCTGATATCCTGACTCCTGCTACCACCCCGGCCTCCAGCATACTTTCCACATCCGCAATTCAAATCGCAAAAAGCATTACGCTAAGCTGACACCCTTGCCTTGACCCTCTATCTATCTAGAGTCCCTCCAAAACCCCCTCTCCACTCCCCTATCCTCCATCGCATCCCTCAACCTTCCCCAATACACCGAAGGAAACGCGCCTTTGAGATCCACGTAAATCGCGTACACTCGCGACCCCTTCTTCGCTAATTCTTTATCCACCACGTGCTGCAGAACGTAGATATTGTCGATAAAATTCCTACCCGCCCTGAAGCCCGTCTGCGTCTCCGGCAATATTCTTTTCCTCTCAACAGCCTTCCGCAGCCTTTCCGCCACCATTACCGCGTATGCTTTATATGCCGTATTCATAAGCATGATCTCTCTATGATTTTTCTCTCTATCCCTGTCCCCTTTCTTATACAGTGGCACTATTACACTTCTTTCCACCCTCCTGGGAATCCCTCCCACCTCCATACTTTCTTCACAACCTCCTTCAGCCTCTCCCTAACCTCTTGTGTACTAAACAGCCATGCTTCGTTCTCTACCTCGTTCAGCCCTGCTGCTTTTGAACTTTTTAACTTCCTTATCTGTTTCTCTATCTCGTCATCATTCAACTTCTCCATCTCTGCCTCCCGTCTTCTTCTACTCCCACCATCCATCTTCCTTGAATCTGAGCGCGGAAATGATTCTTTGCAAAACTCGCTCCACTCCTCACTCCCTATCTTCTCGCTTATCCCCACTCTACGCTTTCTAAACCTATTTATTATCTTCCAGACATCCCCCTCTGACTTAACATTTCTTAACTCCTTTTCCAGACCTTTCTCCTTTTCCTGTTCTTTCTTCTCACACATCAAACTAAACTCCTGCCTCGTTTCTACGTACTCCTCACTTTTCGCAGTATCCTCTTTCCACTTCTTGTACTACCTCTTTACCATCCTCTTTATATTTTTACATTCCTTATCCCACCACGACTTCACCATTCCTTTCTCCATCTTTTTGAATACCTTGTTTTGCACGCAACCTTTCACTTTTCCTTTTAAATCCTCCCATATCTCTTCCACCGATTCCCGTTCAAAGCGTAGCTTCCCTAAGTGCTCCTTATACTTCTCTATCGCCTCCCTCTTTCAGCTCACCCTCTCCCCCATCGACCCTTCTTCCTCATCTTGCCTTCCGCCGCTCTCACCTCATCCCTTATCTACAACCCTAATAGCTGATGGTCTGATTCTACCCTCCCTTATACTGCGAATCTTTCCGTCTCCTTCCACTCTTGCATATTCATGACTACAAAGTCTATCACCGATACCACCACCTTACTTACATATGCGTATTCTCCCTCTTTATTCCCCAGTTTCCATACCATTTGGTACCGCCCAGCCTCTATCCTCCATCCAGTACCTTAGAATCTCCCCCTCCTTATTTATTATCTTGTCCATCGATTTTCTTTCGAAGCTCTCCCCTTCCCTGTAAAGGCCCCTTCCCTTCCTATCCTCTTATTGAAGTCTTCACTTAGTACCACCATACCCTCCTCTCTTTCGCCTAGCAAGTCTTCCACCCTTTCCTTAATACTTTCCATCCCATCCTTATGGTACACTGTCACAAACTTACACGTAACCCCTACTATATTTACTTCCCTCATTTGCACTCCCTCCCCCTCTTCCTCACCATGAACTACTTCCTATACTCCTTCTCTAACATCCGTTATGATTCCCCCAATAGCTTTTCCTTTCTTCTTTACTATGATCGGCTCCTGGAGTCTCCACTTACCTTGGCAGCTTTGGCTCTACTATATCCCATTCATTTCTTTCTACCCACATCTCTACCAGTTCCACAACATCAAACTCTTGGATATACCTCTAGAACGCATCATCCATTCTCTTTATCCCTTCTACGTTCCAGTAAAGCACCTTCACGTCTCCTCTACCCTGCATTATCCCCACCCCCCTACTCCTTACGAAACAAATTCCTTTGCACTTCCTTCAACACCTTTTTCACTTCGTCCCACACCCACATTTTCTGGTCTATTCTTATTTTCTGAAATCCTACCTTCGCCGATCTCCCTTCACTCCTCTCCGTCCTAGCTCTGTCGTACAGCATTCTCTGCACATTCCCTTCCTTTCTCGTCAAATCGTGAACGACGAATACTCCCTTATCCTTTATCTTATTCTTATTTCGTATCACCCCCAACTTTTCTTCCCAGCTCTCCAACTTCACAACGGCTGCTTCCTTCTCCTTTCTTCCCCCAACTTAACTTTCCCTACCATGCCTTTGACCCACCCTATGGTCTGTATCAAAGCTTCCACGCCCGCCCTGTCTTCCCCGCTCTTTATCTTCAACTTTCTTATCACAATATTATTTCTCCTATCTGCCTTCTCTCCTCTCTTCTATTTAAAATAATTTATTGCAAAAGTCTGCTGAGTGTTAGTAATCGAGACGCGTCGCTCACCTTTGTCTTTACAGCGATCTGTAGAGGACAACATCGAAGATGGCATGAAAGTAGCCGCAAATAACTTTTGACACACTCATACACCTAACTGCACAAACACTGACATGTATCTCACTACCCTATTCTACCAGTAAACTGAGCAGATTTAAGAAAAACACGGATTTCCCATAAGAGGCCATAAGCAGTTAACAGGTTCTGACCGCAGACCTACGCTGTAGATACCAAAACGCGATTTTCAAAAATAAAAAAAAAACTAAAACGAATTTAGCCGTTTCGATTGTCAACTAATTTCTTGTTTTCTTTTCTCTTGATATTGAAGTCCTGGCTATTTTCTGAATTAAATATATTTCCTACTTGAATTAAACTTATTTTCGCAACTCCTTGATGGAATAATTTTGTATATACCAAAAGTTCCAATTGTCCTGGTTTAAGTTTTGCAAATAATTTTTCAAACTGTTTAAAGATATTTAGAGTAAAACATGCGGACTCAGACCTCTTTTATTTATCACAAATTTTCCTCACTCACCCTATCAGCAAAAATCCATTTATGTAGAAAAACAGCCAATAGTTGATGAAATAAATATTCAAGTTTAAGTGAAAATTGCTTCTCAGGTTTTCTATATGAGGAACTAATGGCAAAGGAAAGATGAAACCAAGAGTGAGGAAACTAAAAACGCTTCAAAGGCGTTCTGGCAGCCTAAAATAACTGAATCACCGCATCATTGAGGGGCATTGTTGGATAAATCTCATTAAATGATATTCAAATCTCACTAGATGTTTGATGATAACAAACCAAGGAGGATTTTAATTTGAAAAATAACACGAAAATAGAATACTCCAAATTTGAAATCTTCTTTGTTGAAACGTATGCCCCTATACCTAGCTTATAATAAAAACTGTAGGATCTGGATTAAGTATGCCCGCCTAGGCCTTAACGCCAAATCAGAAGGCAAACCGGCTGAGAGTTTATATCTGAAAATATATCTAAGTTTTTACTTAACATAAAAAATATTTAAAAACGGTTAATGATGGATATAGTATATCACATAGCTAGGGGCAAAAGCCAGCGATTTCTAATGAGTATGAGGCTTGCTGCTCGAGCAAAGCGAGGGCAGCAATCACACGAGTAAGGTATCGCCGACCTTCGCCCCTACCCGTGTACGTTATTTTGCATAGCAACTCTATTGGCAATTCTATTGAGGTACCTGTAAAGCGGGTTGAAACCGAAACGTCCAGCCGTAGGGTAGATTCGTTTCAAATTTCAACCCTAGGGTTGGAACTCTTAGCTTCAACCCGATTTACAGTTACCGAAAATCGAATTTTCAATAGAGAAGCTATGAAAAATAAATGAAGCTTTCTGTTGATATAAACATAATAATGATTTATGAACTTTATATAGTTCAAAGGTATATAAAGTGCTGTGTTTAATTCTCTACCCTCCACTGGTCGCTTTATCAGTACAGGGGGAAGGATACGGTAGGTTATGCGCAACCAACTTTATTTATAAGTCTGTTCCCTATTCTTTCTTGGGTTAGTCGTCTTCACATGAATTTGTCTATCTTGCTTTATTGGCGTTTCCAACTCCAAGATTTCGCGATTTCGGAACGACGCTAACTATGAAATATCAAATAACTATCTATTAAATAACGAGACTGGTGCTGTAAAACATTTTATTTTGATGGCATACATAACTATTTATTATCACCTTTAATATACACCCCTCCTATATCGATATAACGCTTCATCCGAATCTGCCATTGTTGGAAACAGTGCTGGAATTCTTATTCCGTTAGCTCCTTCAGGACGCGTGCCGCTTTCTCTTTCACGGCTTCAATGGAATCAACTCTTGTTCCTTTTAATGCAGATTTCACCTTAGGAAACAGTTAGAAGTCGCACGGCGTAAGATCTGGCGAATAAGGCCACAATTCGGGTCATTTTTTCCTTATTCTTTCACATAGTTCAGCAAGAACGTAAAGGTAGTAATGTTGATTAATAGTTTGACCTCAGGAGCCCAGTAAAGGTCCAGATTACCGAAAGCGCTCAAACCATTCAAAGACACGTTCACGCGATAAAAATTCTATGCCATATACTTTTTTCAATCAATTATAAGCTTCAGTAGCGGTTTTTCCAAGTTTCATGTAGAATTTCACAACAATTCGTTCCTTTATTGATAAACTTAACATTTTCCTGGCGAAATAAAAAAAACCACTCTGATGTGAGCAAAGTCTACGGCTATACGGATTTGTTTACAGAAGCGAGAGCTACTGCATTCGAAAGAGAAGGCTTCAGGTTAAACAGCTGTCGGTCAGCGATGTTTGGCGCATGCGTACTTCTTGTGTAGCAGCACCAGTCTCGTTATTTAATAGACACATCTCATAGTTCTGGATTTCTGTGATCGGGATAGGGATCTGAATGTATGCAACATGTAAATTCCTTGGAAAATCTGCATTATTGCACGTTGGAGCTTATAGATTGAACTCTGAGTGAGTCACGCGAGTGTCTAACAAGTCCTCTCCACTACAGCTCATTGCGATCGTTTCTCTGTTCTCTTGCTCTTTTGGGCATTTGGATTGTATATACTGAAACTTAACCACACTTAACGTATCTTATCAGAATCTTTCAGTTACCGCACATCTGCCTATATGCTCAATCACCGCTTTTTTACTGTACATAACAAGTAACATATAAAACAGCCCATTAGCGCGTCCTGTCAATGGCCTGAAATGACTACCGGAAAGCTTTCAGTTCAACCTCTCATAGACTTACCATTTGTCTAATGGAAAAAATGAAGGTTCATCCACACATACTGAGGTGCAGAGAGAGATTGATGACTCTTTGGAAAACTAGATTTAATATCTCATTTGGTTATTACCGCGTGACAACGAACAACGTCACCTTCCAGAGGGGCGTCTTTCGGGGCGATACCACGAGCCCTCTGCTCTTTTTCATCACACTTCTGCCTCTATCTATCGCACTCCGCCATTCTCCTGGGCACCTCTGCGGCGACACTAATCATCGCAAGCATAAAGTCACTTATGTATTTTATATGGATGATCTGAAGATCTATGCTTCTGATGTAAGCAAACTTCTACTTCCTTTAAATATCGTCAAGGAGTACACAGAAGAGATTGGTATAGACTTTTGATTGGACAAGTGCACCAAGATTATTCTGAAGAAAGAAAAGATTACTGGCATTCCCGTGGACCCTGAGCCTGTGGATATAAGTATTATTAGACATCTTGACCCTGGAGAAACCTATACATACCTGGGCGTGCCTCAAAGCCGCATTCAAGACGTAGCATCAGTGAAGGAGCTGGGGACTTCTTGACATAAAATGCGGTCACGGTATGTGAAGGTGGAAATGACACCGTTCTGGCATGCGAAAATAAAACCCTCCTTACCTGCATTAATACCTGATGATATGAGGAAAGCAAAATTTTGCTCCTTTGACAAGGACTATTTTTCTATATTTCTGTGAAAGTTTCCGTGCATTTTCTTGTCGAGTAGCTGTTGGTAAAACTTTTCAACCTCTGCTTTCTTCACTTCGGCTTTTAGAAGTGGAGTATCTAGATGAAGTCATGTACTTTCCTCACCTCAGATGTTAAAATTTAGGCCAAGGGTCTCGGCCGCTTTCTCCGCGGCTTTGTAAAGATACGCACCTTTACCAATCATCTCGTGGTTCCTGAAAATGTTTGGGAGAGGATCTCTGCGATTTGCAACGATGTATATTCGGGGAACTGGCGCATTGATATGGAAGCTTTTATACATATGCATGATCTTACGTGTGGTGATATCAAGGGCCGTAAGCTCGTTCTTCGTGCATTAAACCACCCCAAACGAGTAGAACAGAACCGAGACGGCAAGCATGTTAGTCGCAGATAACTTGCTTAACGCAGACAGATTTCCAATCTTAAGATGTCTAATAACACTTATATCCACAAGCTCAGGGTCCTTGGGAACGCCAACAATCTTTCCTTGCTTCAGATGAATTTTGGCACACTTATCCAATTCCAAGTCCATCACAATCTCTCCTGTGTACTTCTTCGCCATATTTATGGCAGTTATATATGTATATAATGAAAGGCATAGATCTTTACCTCATCCATATAAAATACATGAGTGACCTTATGCTCGCGCTGGTTAGTATCGCCACAGAGGTACCCAGAAGAATTTCGTAGTGCGAGAGATAGAGGCAGGTTGAATCCATAGCTTCACGGTAGTCAATCCAGGCCATTGACAGGACGCGCTGTTAGATTGCAGCGGCTTTACAGACACACCTGTCAATTAGCAGGTTCTCTCGACAGCCTGCTACACCGTTTTTCGATCCACGGTGTTCGTATATCTCACGCCACACAGGCTCAATTCGTCGAACAATCCTGTTATTCAGGGCAGCTGTAAAGATCTTATATGGTGTATTCAAACAAGTTATTGGCCTGTAATTCTCTGGGTTGGATAAGTTGCCTTTCTTCGGTAGAAGTGTAGTGCGTCCTAACACCAGCCACTGCTGAATGGGCGTCTGCCTCTTCGGCAGTGATTGATGGACATTCCTCCTCAGATTTTATGAGGTTGTCGCAAAACTCCTTGGAGCGAATGATATTGTCAGTATCTTCTTTCAACTTTAATGTTTTGGGAATCTGGTATACCTCCCTCCAAAAAGTCTCTACCTCGTTGGGCTTGGGTGGAATTTTGACGGAAACAGGGTGATCACCGAAGAGGCGAGATGGGTCAGCAAGAAACTTTTGGTTCTCCCTGATCCATCTCTCCCTCTTCTGTATTCTCCTTCTTGCCTCCGATAACAGCCGTATTTTGTCAACAAATATGCTGCTTCATTGACAGCAGCTTTGACTTGTTCAGTGTGTGATTCAAGAGCCTCAGTTCTTGGGCGAACTTTCGAACCCTTTTCGTGATCGTTCTACCAGATGTTATATAGTCAATCACACAATGAACACGGGACGCATTCTATCTTGTCCATCCAATCTTCTTGTTAAGTTGATGCAGTTTTCTTTCATTCAGCAGTTCAAGGTTCATAGAAATGGTCTATTTTCGTCCACTGGACTGAAAACTTTGTGGGATAAGGGAAGGAGGTTAAACAGAATTTGACGAAAAAAATGTTTCAGCGTACTGGTCTAGTGATCTTTTAATACGGATGCAGCAGCTTAAAAATATAAGAGATCACTAGTCTGGTCCGCCAAAACTTTTTTTTTTGTCAAAGTGGTAGGGTCTTGAACTCTGCTCAAATTCCTTCCCCCGTCCTGCAAAGTTTTCAGTCCAGTGGACTGACATAGAACATTTCTATGTACACTCGAACTTCAATTTCTGCAAACTTGATTTGTGCGTCCCTAGAAATGATGCCTTGCCGCGGTTTCGGATAAGAGGAACCGCGGGGCGAAAAGGGAAGGACATCCTTAATCACTCCTGCGTGAAGAAAACAATAGCGTAGCAATTAAGCGCTGTACCCTAACGGCCTGAACGGATAACTGCGTCACATTTCATCATGTTGCGTCAGTGCCAACCCTATGCATCGCCCGTGTATTTCGGTTACTTCACGCAGCTTTCTTGTGTAAGCTGAGTTGTAGGTGGCGCTGGATGGCATGTAAACATAAATTTGTCAACATGCACATGGCATATGAACAGGCAGGCTCTATTTTTTACTATTTTCATTTAGTAGAAGGTAGTTTGACAAATGATTTTAATTCTAAATTATGGGGGAAATTAAGAAGGAAAAAGATCCCCTAAAAGAAAAGAAAATTAAGAACGCGGGAATAGTGGAAAAGAAAAAAAACGAAAACCGGTATATAGCTCCGGAATGTACTTCGGGTTAGGATTCTAATCCTGCGAAAGATAGTCTTTTTCTCGTGCCAAGAGGTGAAGAAAATGTCAAACTATGCCAGAAATCAATAGGACGCGACGATATGATTTTAAAACCGGGTCATAAAGTGTGGCAGTTGCATTTTTCGCCGAAATATATTTTGTTGTAACGAGAAGTAAAAGTAGCTGATGTAAGAACTGTCTTCGGAATAGTAAGTATATTGTATTCATTTTTTATTTAAAAACTGATACAATTTAGTTTTTTTTTCGCATAAACTTATTTTAAAGTAAATTTAATATTGTGTTTCCAATTTCCTTTTTTAGTTGGATTTAGAGGTTAAGTGTGTATTTTATATGCGGAGTTTATTTTTACTTATATATTTTGCCATTTCAAATGGAAAATATATAGAAATCAAAATAGACACTACATATTTAACCTCTAAATGAAATCTAGTAATAAAATTAAAAATACAATATTTAGTTTGATTTAAAATAATTTTAAATTAAAATAAAACTAAATATTACATTTCTAATTTTATTATTAAATTGGATTTAGAGGCTGAATACGCAGTCTCATTTTAAATTGACAAAATATATAAGTAAGAATAAAGTCTGCGTATAAAATACATACTTAACCTCTAAATCCAGTTAAAAAATAAAATTAGAAATGCAATATTTAGTTTACTTTAAAATAAGTTTATGTAAAAAGAAGAAAATAAACATAATCAATTGTATACGTTTTTATGTAAAAAATAAATTCAATAAGCTTACTACTCCGAGGACAGTTCTATCAGCTGCTTTTACTTCTCGTTCCAACAAAATACCTTTCGAAGCAAAATGCAACTGAAACACTTTATGACCCGGTCATAAAATTATATCGTCTCGTCGTATTGCTTTTTGCCATACTTTGACATTTTCTTCACCGTTTGGCACAAGAATAGTCATTTGTGATACAAGTGCGCAAAATAGGTGATTGTGTGCGAGTGTGAATATCACAGCATAAGCGGGAGGCTCGAAGCATGAGTCGGTGATTAGCGCACGAGCAAAGCGAGTGTGAAAACGTAGACGAGTGCTTCGAGTTGCAGGCGAATGATGCAATCACACGAGTTAGCAATCACCTATGCGCACGTGCATCACACGCTATTTTTTGCAACGCCCGTGGGAAAAAGTTGTGTTCGGAGGAGTTGACGAAAAATACTAATCTTGAAAGAAAAGATTTTTAAATTTCGTAAACTATTTTTTTGAAAACAAAAGTTTTAAAAAAAAATTTTGCAACAAAATTTCGGAAAATTTTTTTTTAAAAATAAGATGTTTAAAAAATTTTTTATTTTTTGAAGAAAAGAATTGGTGAAAAAAAATTTTGGAAAACAATTTGTTGAAAAAAAACATTATGAAGAAAAAAAATTTGTAAAAAAAAAATTTTCGAAAAAAAAATTTTGTTGAAAAAATGTTATGGTATCGTCGCGATGTGGAAAGTTGCTCATTTTCAAAGTGCGCATGCGCGTTCATTCCACCGATGCGGAAAGTACATAATAATCAAAGTGCGCATGCGCAAATATGAGTCCCGCATTGTTATCACAAATGACTCACTTTGCATATAATTTAGATACACGGAACGGCCTACTTTCGAGGTGGGTGTTGCAAAAAAACACTAACTTTCGTAGGATTACAATCTTAACCCGAAGTACATCCCGGAGCTCTACACCGGTTTCCTCTTTTTTTTCCTTTTCCATTATTCCCATGTTTTTGATTGTCTTTACTTTTGGGGGGTCCTTTTCCGTCTTAATTTTTTCCATAATTTAGAATTTAAATCATTTGTCAAAACACTTTCTATTAAATAAAAATGGTAAAAAACAGAGCCTGTCTGTACATCTTCCAATGAATATCTGAATATCTGTCAATGAATACGACCATCAGTGCACTTCCAGTGTTCAAACGACTCTGATGTTTACGGTCGGAGAGCCTCTATTTAAGTCTTACCTCAGAACCAAAACCGTGCACAAATTGAAGTTCGAGTATACTTTGAACTGCTGAATCTGAATCCTCGTTTAGAATTGCATAACAAGCGCGTGTTATTAAATTACATTACGAAAAATGAACAAAAAAATACGTTTTTTGAGTTTAGAAAAAAAAACGAAAGCTAATTTCATAATTCCGACCGCGGATTCGAAATCCATAGGAATTGAATAGTCTAGGTAGTTCGTCCGAACTCCCGCTTTTTTGTGGGGCTGTGTTATCTGAAATCCAAAAATCAACAAGATCATTAGCATATTCCTATACGGAGTTCGTGAACGAAGGGATTTTCATTTAGACCTAAATTTATATTTTTTGGGGCCAAGAAACCGAATATTTAGATTCTTAAAATTCGAACTTTTTGTAAAAAGCGTAGCCCTTCTTTTAATAAAAATTTTGCTATACCCTTTGTTCACAACCTTCGCATAGGAACCTTCTAATGAAATCTTGTTGGTCTTTTGTTTTCAGATAATCCGTTCTAGAGTTATCAGGCTCACCACAAGCAATAATAAAAAACGTTTTTTTCGACAGCGGCCATATTCACCCCAGTTTTCAACATTTTTTAATAAAGAAATACGCACCAATATGTCGTAATCCATCCCCTGTAGTCCCTTTCAATAAAATTTTCTTAACATGACTAAAATAAAATCTTGAAAATCCCTTAACATTACTAGACATAATCCCTTAAAAGGGAGCTGCAGCGATTGTACCAAAAATATTCGGCTAAAATAATTTTGCGTGTGATCGATCGTTAACACATACAAGGGTTTCAACGGTCTCTGCACGTTCGTAAGTAGTGACCATAGGTGTGATTCACCGTATTTCTACTGAGAGCCAGTGTCATTTTCACAGATAGCGTTGCAACCAGTGGAACCCTGCGGTGGTGATTTAACATGTTTTATAAATTATAGATATACCCATCTCACGGTCGTGAGACGTGGCGATAGAATTACCTTCGAACTTGGATAAGAACAAACTTGATTGAAGCCTTCCCGGAACTAACGCCGCATGGCTGCTTCGGATGACAGGAGCCGTGGGGCCGAAAGGGGAGGATGTGCCTTTAGTAGCATAGCGATAATAACGGCCTATCTGGATAACTGCGTCACGTCGCATCACACTGCTTAAGTTCACTGTCAGTATTCACACAGCCTGTCTACGTTCCGAGAATCTGGATTTGAACCAAGGATCAGAACGAACCCGGGCTCAAATCCAAGTTCGAGTGTATATTGAATTATGTAGAATTATCTTGAATTCTGTAGAATAACCCTGAATTCTGTAGAATTATTTTGAATTATGTGGAATTATCTTTAATTGTGTACAATGTTCTTGGATTCGGTAGAATTACTTGAATTATAACACAGCTCCACAAAAAAAAAGTTGTCTACCCCAGAAACCAGAATAGGCTTACCCTACGTTTTTGGGGTCGCTGAATACGAATCCGGGGTTCGTTTGGCTCCATCACGTCAGATTTCGTCCCTAACGTCAAAAAACATGAAAATCGCTGTTTTCAGGTGAAACATGATTCGTACCTATGAAAAGTGGTCATATCTTATGTTTTTGAGGTCGTTGAGTACGAATCCGGAGTTATTGTGGTTCTATGACGTCACGCTTCGTCCCTAACCTCAAAAAAAGATGGTAAATTGGTAATTTTATGTAAAACATGTATTTTTTCAATGCAAAGTGGTCATAGCCTATGTTTTCGAGGTTGCTCATTACGAATTCGGAGTAGTTGTGGTTCTGTGACGTCACACTTTGTCCCTAACCTAAAAAAAATGGTGAATTGGTGATTTTATGTAAAACATGTATTTTTTTAATGCAAAGTGGTCATATCCTATGTTTTCGAGGTCGCTGAGTACGAATTCGGAGCCCTTGTTTTTCTATGATATCACATTTCGTCCCTAACATGGAAAAACCGGTAAATTGGTGATCTTATGTTAAACATGTATTTTTTCAATGCAAAGTGGCCATATCCTATGTTTTCTAGGTTCCTGAGTACAAATCACGAGTTCGTTCGGTACCACTGTCCCAGCCTTTAAACTTTGATGCGTAACAGACCAGACTCGCCACTCGTCCGACTGCTCGTCCAGCGAAAATTGAAAGCTAGTTGAAAATCAGTTGATGCTGTTGACTGCCCTGAAAGGAGATGTGTAGAATGACTCGTGCCACTATCTGTTAGAGTACAGAAGCCAGTAGGAGCGTACTGCCTTGCAGGGGGCATTAGGGTGTGAGGATGAAACCGTAGTGTGTCCGCTGACAAGTTGACTTTGTCCTCGTCAAAGCCGGAAAGCCTTCATACTTAGCCCTGGGGAAGTATGAGGGTTATCACCCCCAGGACGGAAGACTCACGTGCGATCGACCGTTCACAATTCTGTCAACGGCATCAACTGATTTTCGACTAGCTTTCAATTTTCGCTGGATGAGGAATCGGACGAGTAGCGAGTCCGGTTTGTTGGGCTAAGAGTTCTTCCGAAGTTACGCATCAACGTTCAAAGGCTGGGACCGTGGTACCGAACGGACTCAGGATTTGTACTCAGGAACCTAGAAAACATAGGATATGGTCACTTTGCATTGAAAAAATACATGTTTTACATGAGATCACCAAAATTTACCATTTTTTTGTAGGTTAGGGACGGAATGTAATATCATAGAACCACAATGACTCTGGATTCGTACTCAAAGACCTCAAAAACATAAGATACGACCACTTTCCATAGGTACGAATCATCTTTCACCTGAAAACAGCGATTTTCATTTTTTTGAGGTTAGGGACGAAATCTGACGTGATGGAGCCAAACGAACCCCGGATTCGGATTCAGCGACCTCGAAAACATAGGATATGACCACTTTCCATTGAAAAAATACATGTTTTACATAAAGCTACCAATAAACTGTTTTTTTTTTAGGTTAGGGACAGAGTGTGACGTCATAGAACCACAACAACTCCGAATTCGTAATGAGCAACCTCGAAAACATAGGCTATGACCACTTTGCATTGAAAAAATACATGTTTTACATAAAATTACCAATTCACCGTCTTTTTTTGAGGTTAGGGACGAAGCGTAACATCATAGAACTACAATGATTCCGGATTCGTACTCAGCGACCTCGAAAACATAGGATATGACCACTTTTCATAGGTACGAATATTGTTTTACCTGAAAACAGCGATTTTCATGTTTTTTGAGGTTAGAGACGAAAGCTGACGTGATGGAGCCAAGCGGACCCCGGATTCGGATTCAGCGACCCCAAAAACGTAGGGGAAGCCTATTCTGACTTCTGGGATAGACAACTTTTTTTTTGTAGAGCTGTGTTATGTAGAAAACTCTTGAATTCTGTATAATTAACCTTGAATTCTGTAGAAGTCTCTGGAATTATTTACAAAAATTATTTACCAAAAATAATTGTTAGTTTTTGAAGCATGCTCACAAATCATAAAGTTGATTTTATATCACCAAGTGTGTAAGTGCGCATTCAGGCTAATTGATCAAATCTTATCAATCACTTCACTCAGACTAAACTGACAAGGAGACATCACTAGTGGTCGCAGGCTTTGAGCATAGCCGTTTATGCCATTATACAGTACTCTCGGAGACGAACACGACCGTGATGTCCATTTTTTCTAATGGAATCTAAAAATTTTGAGTCATTTTGACGTGAAGCTTCAGATTGAATGGTAAATTTCAGTATTTTCTTTTTCAATTTTTTTTATTGAAAATGTGTATTGGGTGGCTTTTGGTATGACAAAACCGATTCTGAAGTTCATTTTGCGTTAAAATTAGGTCTTGATGCACATCAAAACTACTCAAAATGTTTATATTTCACGAAGAGAAAATGGACATCACAGTCGTGTTCGTCTCCGAGAGTGCTGTATAATGGCACAAACGGTTATGCTCTACGCCTGTGACCAATAGTAATGTCTGCTTGTAAGTGGAGTGTGTCTCTCACAGGTTTGTCTACCGTAAAAAAAAGAACTGTTTGTTTTCGAATCATGCCAACAAAAGCTAAACTTGATTAAACATCACCAAGTGTGTATGTACTTATCCAAGTTCATTAATCAGGTCTTGCAGCCTCCACATCAGGACTAAACTATGAGGCGTGTGCCTGTGTGTGGTTTGACTACCGTAAGAAAATAATTTTTAATTTTTGGATCATGCTTACAAAAAGTGATCCTGATTAAATATCACAAGGTATGTAATTACTTATTAAGGTCTATTAATAAGGTCTTAGCAAATTCGATGTTAGGATTGAGATATGTGGAGTGCTTCTGTGAGTGAATTAAGTACAATTCAAGAGAATTTTAAGTTTTTCATGAGAATTCTACAGGATTTGAGAAAATACTATAGAATTCAAGATACTTCTACAGTATTCAAGAGACTTCTACAGAATTCAAGATAATTCTGCAGAATTCAAAACTCTTGTACAGAATTCAAGATAATTTTGCAGATTTTAAGATAATTCTGCAGATTTCAAGAGACTTCTACAGAATTTAACAAAGTCTTACATAATTCAAGAGAATTCTAGAGGATGCAAGCAAATTCTACAGGATTCAAGTAAATTCTACAGCATTCGAGAGAATTCTGCAAGAGTTACAGCCTACTGGAAAAGCAAAGAACGAGGAAATTATACGAAATAAACTTGCTTATGTACACACTCTCGTTGATAAAACGTGGACTGTCGACCATCTAACAAGCGCTTCTGATTGATTAATCTTTAATTGTATGTATCTATATAAAAAATAGGTTGAACAACCATGGCAATCATTTCCAGAATCATGCCAGAATTAAGGGCTCATTAAGGGCTGGAATGAACCCTCCCAGTGGGCACTAAATTTGACGAACGACATCTTTACGACAATTTTACGACATCCTATGTTCATGTCGTTAAGTTGTCTTTACGATACGTAAAGACATCGTCAGATCGTACGAAGTCTTTACGATATCGGAAAGACACCTTAACGACATAGCCATAGGATGTCGTGAAGTTGTCATAAAGATGTCGTAACGATGTAAAGACGTCGCCGAATTTTGTGCCCACTGGGCTACGTCCCAAATTTTGGGCTCTGCAATTTTTTTACAAAAAACGGGTTGCGCGCTCTCTTTACATGAAGCTAACACTGCCCCACTTGTAACTTCAAAACCGTTCATTAGATCTAATTCGCGTTTAAAAAAAAAAATTAGGGGCCATTAAGGCTGGCGATCCCTATTAGACCCAGCTCTGCAGTCCTTTTAGTTTTTTTTATCGATGCGCGCTCTGGTTTTACATGTGAAGCTGGCACCGCTACACCTGTAACTCCGAAACCAGTGCTGCATTCCATCTCGGAATCATGCAAAAATTAAGGGCTCATTAAGTGGTAAGAAGAACACTGGCCGCCGAATTTCGGGCTCTGCAATTTTTTATATAAAATGCATCGCGCGCCGACTTGACATAAAGTTAGCAACGCCATACCTGTAGCTTCAAAACTATTCATTTAATCCAATACATATATGATTTTTCAGAATGTAAGGGCACATTTAGGGCTCCGAAAAGGTCACAAAGTATATTATTATTATAGTACATTCTGTAGTTTTTACAATGTAGCCCTCATTCATATAAGGGAAGCTGTCAAACGTAACTTTAGCAAAACGCTATTTCAAAAACTTACGTTATAAAGTAATTACAATCACAATAATGTACTGCCAATATATAATATATTTTTACCAACCCAATATGCTCTTCTTACATTTTTTGTTACGATGTAGGTGATGCTTGAAGACAAGTATCAGCTTAATAAATCTATGCATATTCTGTTTTTTTACTTTAAAATAAGTATTTTTGAAATTGAATATTTTTTCTTCTAAATTTGAATAATGGTTATATGGTCCTTTTTTTATTGTCCTGTACTGTAAAGTCTTAAGCCATCCAAACGTGCGAAGAGTCGGGCAATGGACAACTCAAGCTTAGCTACCTGTGTTTACCCTCAGCACTGCGCGCAGCGGCTTTTGCCTGGCACATCTAGACTCGGATAGATGGGCGGGTACATACGAGATCTTACGATTAGGTTCCATGGTGCTCAACACGTTTTTGTTCTTATTAATTCACATGCGTCCAATGATCTAATTTGGCAAAATTGATGTCGCTCTTAATATATTATTTTTTTTCAAGAAAGGTTAACCCTCAGAGGCCATACCTCTCTCCAGTAACGTGAAGGCCATACGGGTGCAAATCTGGTTTTCACGATTTTAACTGTTTATATTCTTGCAATTTTAATTTTAATAACACATAAAGTATATGATTTCGGCGTTAAATTTTTTCAGGAATTGAAATATTTTATTACCAAAACTGTTCAATTGAATTATCACATAAAATATAGCAATTATTAAATAAACTTCTTAGAAAATTCATTTTTTACGCAAAAAATTGTATCTTTTTATTTAATATAGATATATCAATAAAACTTTGGAAAAATGGAGATAAATACTTTTATTGCAATGAAAAAAATGGTTTATTCGATAAATTATACTTTAACTATTTTTAATAGGTACTTGAAAAAAGGATAATTTTAAAAAGGTAAAAAGTCATATCCAGTACAAAAAATGTGTTTCTTTAAAACATGTAGTACATAATACATCCATTATTGATTGAAATTAAATATACACATATGCATACATATATATGCCGCTAGTCGGCTGCTTTGTTGTTGATGCCCACTGACGAGGTTAGGATCTACGAGACACCACGGAAAAGAAAGAAAATTAAAAAAAAGTAAATACTTACGTATTAGGCGCTATAAATTGCAGAAATGCTATTTATCGTGGCACTTGAAAAAAAATTAGCAGAATCTCATTTGTGACGCCGAGGCCAAACGGGTGCAAATTTGGCCTAAGGTAACTTTTCGGCGTTTCCAGCAGAGCAGCTGTAGAGCGACTGACGACAATCTGTTGCTCGACGGCTAGGCCGAAGTATAGACATAATTACTGTACAAGATAACAGTGCTATCTTGCACTCTGCAGTGCGTGCCCTGAGGGGAAGGGACATTTCAAATTTTCGGCCTGCCCGATTTGCACCCGTATAGCCTCTGAGGGTTAAGCATACTATATGAAAAAAGAATTCACAAAGCACTAATAATTAGTTTATTATTAATAAATTACTTGTTAATAACTCTTATTGTGTTTTATAAACAATAGTAGGCGATTTTTAAACTATTTTTTATATTTATTACACAGGTTTTGTCTTTAATCCAATTTCTAATAAAATTCAAACGGTAAAAAAATATATTTATTACATTTTTGACTGTTTCTATCAAATTTAATTTAAAAAGCTCGCGAAATTAGCAATTTTGAAAAGCTTTAGGTACTTTTTTCAACATTCTTTTGCTTGGCTTTCCAGTGATGGTTGGTGACATAAACTTATATTTTGTGGTCAATGTGATTGTATAAACAAATTGCATAACAAATAATTCACAGTTTGAGCAATTTTGAAACGTTTCATGCTTTTTTTTTTAAATGTGCTTGGCCTGACTTCTCAATAACATTTTAATCAGTTCAATGTAATAACAAATTAATGTGATTCGCACAAACAAATTATAAGAAAAAGGTATACGTGCAAAAGTATTACAAATAGAAAGAATATTATCTTATATTATTATTATATAATATACATTTTTTTCAAACTTGTTCTCGGGTAAAGAAGAACCCGCTTTTCCATCATAGCCACGGACTAAGTCAAGTGACTGATGAGATGATGATGTAATTAGTTAATTAAATACGATGTATGAAATCATTTGCGATGATGTTGTTGGTACAAAATTAGGAGCATGGTGTAGCTGCAGTTCGCCTGTTACCGCTGTTATGCCTACACAGCGGCCGCGAATGTTGGAGGTGACAACAGTCGCCTCTGGATGCTTTCTTAGAACTACCATGTATCACTCTATAGGTTTTTAGTCGGTTGCTTCCTGATGGTCCAGAAAGGTTCTCACAATGCGACAGGTGTTTAATAAAACCGCCTTCTGAGCTGCTTCCAGTATCCTTCTGACTCCTAAATGTTCAAGATGTTCAGTGCATCTTGCGTGCACATTGCCTGTAACTGAAATCACAATAGGATGAATAGATTCATGTTTCACATTCCTCCATATTGACTTTACTTCATGCTTTAGCTTGCTATGCTTGTGCATCTTGTTTGTATAGGTTGCCTGAAAATTTTTGCCAAAGGGAAAAGCAATGTCGATGATGTAGACTCTTCCAGCTTTTTTTCTCGCATTACGATGCCCGGTCGATTGGCTCGGGTGCAATGAAGCGTCTCGCTAGTGACATCCCAATATAAGAAGTAATCTTTATTTTCTAAAACGGGCATTGGAATGTATCTATAGAGATGTATCCATTTTGTTAAGAGTCCTAGGTTTAGGGTAAGCTGTTGATGTATAAGTATCGCCATATCATTATGCCTGTGCGTATACTCTCTTTGAGCCATTAAGCAAAAACCATCAATAATTTGTTCGATGGATTCGTTGGCATCTGCACATAATCGGCACCGGACAACCACGTCTGGATGTAGCACGTGTTTGCGATAATTTCTGATGCAACATCTTGGTTCCTGTTAAAATAGTCTCGCAACTGTATAACTTGTGGCTTACACCGTTTCCTAACATCAACAATGCCCCTACCCCCTCTATGTCGCGGTAGAACTACCCTTTTAATCGCCGAATTACTGTGGTGTATTCGGTGCTTCGTCATTTCTACGCG